>APFE030936082.1:4251-14626 GCA_000404065.3 Pinus taeda
TAATAACTCCACCACTGCACTATATTCTGCAATGTTGTTCGTTGTTTGACCGAGGCTTACCCCATGCATAGATACTAACTCGTCAGAGGGCGAATAGATAACCCAAGTTGCGGAAGAAATGTTTTGTGTACTACGACAAGCGCCATCAGCGTAACCAATAAATGTTTGAAGAGGCGTTGACATCTGCGACATCAAACGTAAAACCAAGACAAGCAGGAATAACGACGGAAAACTCAATCTCTAAGCTAAGCACACTTTAATCTAAAAACACACCAGCTAAAAGAAAAACTAATCTAACTAACAAATCTTCACACTCGATTTAAGAATAATATCTCTTCAGGTAAAGACCATTTCTGGGTTTACCTAAAGAGACCCCGTCAAAGTCTACCAATTCATATGCCCCCTTTGCTAGCCTTCGCTTGACAACAAAAGGACCATGCCACATAGGCACGAATTTTCCAGCGCAAAATTTATCATTCGCTTGATCGTACAAAAGGACTAAATCTCCTTCCGAAAAATTTCGAGGGGTTACATTTTGATCATACTGAGCCTTAATACGTTTGGCATGAGATTCGATCGCTAATGCAGCATCGCGGCGATTCTCATCTAGCTGAGCTAAGTATAATAGACGTATTTCCTCTTCGGAAATAGCTGGAAGTAATTCGATGGCCATTCGCAATGATGGGATTTTGCATTCAATAGGTAGCACGGCTTCCAAACCATAAACTAGTTGGAAAGGAGTGAACCGTGTTGATGTTTTGACTGAGGTTCGATATGCCCACAATGCTGAGAATAACATGTTGTGCCAGTTCGACCGATGAATCCCAATGATTCGTCGGATCATGATGACTAAGACTTTGTTGATGGCTTCAACCAGACCATTAGCTTGTGGATAATAAGGAGTTGAACTGTCATGGCGGAAGCCAAGCTGGTCTGTAATTTCTGTCATCATAACGTTTCGAAAATGACGCCCATGGTCAGTGATAATCGCTTTTGGAACACCAAACCTAGCAATTATATGATTGAATACGAAAATTGTAGTTGTTTTTCCGTCTGCCTCAAATGTAGGCATCGCCTCGACCCACTTAGTAAAATAATCTACCGCAAGGATAATATACGCATGCCCCCCAATCGAGTGAGGCATACATGTAATAAAATCGATACCCCATTTGGTAAAAGGACCAACGGAAATTATAGGGTGAAGAGAAGCAGGTGGAGCGTGTATCTTTCGATCAAAAATTTGACAATTGTGGCATTTTAGGACCGCAGTAATACAATCTTTAAATAAAGACGACCAGAAATAGCCAGTGCACAATATATTTTGGGCAGTGGCATACCCAGACATATGACCGCCACACGCTCCAGAGTGACAGTCATTTAAGACCCTTTCAGCTTCCTCATGAGTTAAACAACGTCAGAAAATAGAATCCGCCCCAAGACAATAAAGAGTATCTCCAATAATTTTTGAATTGTTGGGATTGGAATCGGATTTTCTGACGGTCGGATCGTGAAAGATCTGGCTGAAAGGTTTGGGTTTGGAGATAAGTGATGATATCTCCATACAATGGATCTAAAGCGCTGATCAGAAACAAGGATTCATCCGCAATGGGCTCCTCCGCCACAGTTTCTGTATCAATACGTGGGAAGTCTCACATAAGTTCCGCAAAAACTAAAGATTTCTTTGACTTGGAATTTTCAAATTCTAAGTCAAACTCCCGCCAGATGACAATCCATTTGGAGTACTTTCCCCCCAGCAACTGCTTGGTAAAAATATAGATCATAGGGTTGCAATCAGAAATGACCGTAGTTTTGCGTAATAAAATGTAATGACGAAAACGTTGGACAGCTTGAACAGCTACCAATGCCAATTTCTCCACATGTGAGTATTTTAGCTCAGTTGGATTTAACGTGTGACTAAGGTAATATATCACATGTTCCATACCGAATTCATCTTCCTGAACTAGGACCATTCCAATGGTGGAATAGGAAGCGGCGAGATACAAGATGTAGTCCTGGTTGTAGTTCGAAGGATATAACAGCGGTGCATGGGTCAACGCATGTTTTAAAGCATTGAAAGATTTCTTAGCTATCTCATCCCAAAAGAATGAAGTATTTTGTTTCAACAACTGGGTAAAACCCTTTGTAATCTTGGCGTAGTTAGGGATAAATCGATGTAAAAAGTTTGCTTTCCCTTGCAAACTTTGGAGTTGGTGAAGACTTGAAGGAGGAGGCAATTTGATGATAGCTTTGACCTTCGAAGGATTGACGCGAATGCCGGCTTTCGAAACTACAAATCCCAACAATCGACCCATTTCAATGCAAAACACACACTTGTGAGGATTCAATCGAATTCGATAACGCCTACACCTCATGAAGATTGCTCGTAAATGGATGAGGTGATCAGCTCGATGTAAGGAATGAGCAGGAAAGTCATCGAGATAGGGTTGCACAATGTGTTTTATATCATGAAAAGCGTAAGACATAGCCCGTTGAAAAGTTGCGCCGACGTTCTTCAGGCCAAAAGGTAATTTACAATAAGCAAATGTTCCCCATGGACAAATGAATGCCATTTTTGGTTGATCCGCAGGTAGAATATTGATTTGATTGTAGCCGGAAAAGCCATCCATAAAGGAGAAAATTTCACTGCCGGCACAATCATCAATAATTTGATCAATATAGGGAGTAGGGTAATTGTCCTTTGGACATGCTCGATTAATATCCCTATAGTCGATACATATTCTTATTGTCCCTTGCTTTTTGTTCACTGGAACAATATTCGATACCTAATCCGTTAACAGGATCGGATAAATGAAACCTGCTTTCAACAGTTTTTCAACTTGTGCTTTAATTGCAACAGCTTTTCTTGGGTGAATCTGACGCAGACGTTGCTAAACGGGTTTAGCATTCGGGTAGGTTTTAATTTCATGAACTACAATTGATGGGTCAATTCCTGGCATTTCCTCATAGGAACAGGCAAGCACGTCGCGGAATTCTTGAAATAGGGCCTTTTGTGTTTTAATTTCATCGTCTGTACAAGAGGCACCTATATGAACATTTTCAACAATTCCAGGCTTAACTGAAATGTCAAGGGGAATAGTTTTAGAAATATTGCCCAAATTTAACTTAGAATCAGGATGTTTCATTGGATTATGAGCTTCCTTAACATATTCAATTGTAAAGATTGATGAAAAATCATTTTCAAAACGATCGCTCTCGGGTAAAAACAAAGATCTGTGATGTAGATCTTCCCATGGTAACTCATCGACACATAGGATTTCACAAATTTGCTCATCTGATTGAACAAGTTCGGAAAACGTTTTTAATTCCGAGTTTGATGTTGAAAATGACTCTTCATGGACTTCGTTCATTAAGTCGATTTAGGTTGATGTTTGGTCAGAAAACGACTGTACGGTCTGATATGCAAGTTCATACGGACTCAAAGGCATAAGAGTACCAAATGAGTCTATCTCAGTCTTAGAAGGTATGATCCAAGGATCATCGTTAACAATGGTTCCTAATGAAATCATATGAATGGTTGCAGTAGAAGACGATGCGTTGATAGTAGGGAAAGGAAAAGTGCCCAGTAAACCAGAATCTTTAACTAACCCTACACCAACATCCTTATAAGGGATCGTCACTTTGCCAACATGTTGAATGCTCTCACCAGAGGCTGGGTCAGATGAAAAGTATGACAACTGGTCTATAGTTACGGTCTTTCCATTGTGAGGGAACTTTATAAGCCGAAAGACCGATGAGACAACAAATGTCATAGCGTAAGACCAACTACGACCCAAGAGAAGGTTGTATTCTAGAGGGGCATCAACCACCTCCACATCTAGATTAACGGTTTTTCCTTCAACCCCTATAGGTAGATCCTGTAAAATGCTGAAAGGATGAAACCCACGACCATAAAAGGCCTTAAGAATTGTCGGGGATTGATTTAGTGAAGGATAACCAAGTGATCTCCAACACTGTATCGACATAATGCACGTGGAAGCTCCCTCGTCAATCACAATCCTATGAACAGGTTTGTTTTTGACTATCACTGGAATCTGGACAGCCATTTGATGAGGTAGACACGACGCCCTATTTTCTAAATTGAAGATTATAAGGTTCGGGTCCTGAGTGTCAACAACTCCTATAGCCAACAAAAGTAATTTGCGCTGTGCTGGACATGATTGTAGCACTTCCAAAGCCGACATTGCTGAGGGTGAAACAGCTAAATCTTCAACAATGTTGTAATTATGAGCCGCTCTCGCATGTGGATTGAAAGCAGACTTTCGAAGTACACCCTTTGTGGGCGGTTTGATTACTAAGTCCAGGTTAGGTTTCTCGATCTGTAGTGGATCGGAACCGAGAGCTGAGGTTGATGGATTTGAATGAGAAGATTCTGCTTCTTTACCATCAACAGGACTTTTACTGCCATAATCTTGCGATCGAGTCGCAATCCTTACATGAGACATCATCAATATGGGTTCTTCATTGGCACTGGAGGATGAACCTATCATTTTACTATCTTGAGCTGGAAAAGGATCCTTCAAGACAACAGGAGTTTAGGAACCTTTGACAATTTTAGCAACTTCTGCTCGATGAGGGCAGTCTCTCGTATAATGGTCTTCATCGCAAATGAGACATGGATAACGAGGTTTTCATTTTTCATCAGTGGGTTCCGCTTTTTTGGGCTTCTCTTTTGATTTTTTCTCTTTATTCTTCTTCTTCCCTTTCTTCTTACCACCGGTTTTTGGTTTAGCTGTAGATGATTCTACAACGTGAATATCGGCGGAAAGTTCCGCGGAAGACTCTCCTGTCGAGGAATCTAGCAAGGTTATTATAGGATAAGAATTCTTAGCAGACTTCTTCTTACTTTTAGTATTCACCGTTCCAATCATACCATCAGTGGCATGAGACCCTGAAGGAGCAGCAGCGATTTGATTTTGATTAGGTAGGTTGGGGATCTTCTCGTGTAACATACCCGACTGAGTGTAAACTAAGTCAAGGTACTCTGCTTGAGTAATGACTTGCTCTTCAGTAACTACTCCGGCTTTAGCTACATCTTCAGTGATCTTGGGCAATATGGACTTTACAAACCACTCAGCTAAGATCTGATCCGGGATATAAACCTTCACTAAACGTCGTCGACATCTCCGTTCATGGCTATGATCTGAGATGTAGGTGGACGTCGACTACTTTAACGAAGTTAATAGCTCCGTGCCATTGTCATATCTGACTGGCAACTGAATATGAGTTAAAAACGAGGTAGCTAACTGACTAAAATCATAAAAAGTGGCTCGCGGGAATTCGATATACCATTTGGCCGCAAGACCAATTAGAGTGTGTTGAAAAAGACGTAAATGAAATAGAATCATCTGAAATGGAGTTGGACGCACACCAGAGATGATAAGTCATCACATGGTTCGACGGGTCCTCTCCTGGTTTACCTTTGAATTTAGGAATATCACTGGGCAACTTATGCGACATTGGCGGCCAACACGGAAGATAGTTGATTGGATCGTTCATAAGGCACGTCAAGTCAGGCAAGTCCAAAGTTGCGATAAATGGTAACTGACGATTAGGGTCCCTGAAACTTGGGGTCTACAGACCAGCCCAGGAGGAGGATGTCCAGGATAACTTGGAATGGGAATGGCATTTGGGATATTTTGACCTCCTAGAAAAGCAGGATTAACTGGACCATACTGGGGTTGCTGAGGTTGTTGATATGTATACCCAGGGTACGGTTGATACTGATAGGTTGGTTGCTGCACAGTAGGACTGTATTGATACTGTCCTTGTTACGGAGGTTGATTAAATTGAGGTTGAGAAGTAACAACCGTACTTCCTACAGGCATCTGGACCGAAGTCTTAACCGTAGATCCAGACTGAGGTAAATATGTTTGAGGGGTAGATATAGGAACAGTAGAAACCGGAGCTGCCGATACTCTAGAAGAAGGTGGGTTAGATGGAGTAGATGTTGCAGTAGTTGCAGCAGACGTTTGAGACGGAGCACGGGGCGTACTAGGTCCAGACTGAGAAACTACAGAAGGTGCAGAAGTTTGAGTAGTAGACTGGACGGGTTGCTGAGATGGACCAGCGACCAAGGATTGTCCAGGTTGAGATGACGGCTGCACGTTCAGTTACAAGACCTGCTGGGATTGAGATGGATCCCGCACCAAATTCGTTTCGGGGTATGGACCTTGAGGATATTGAGGACCATAACCGAGTTGAGGGTAGGGTTGATAATATGATTGACCAAAAGGCGGTTGGTAACCTTGAGATGGGTACTGACCTTGGGGTCACATACTGATACTGGGGTTGACCTTGAGGTACATATTGATATTGAGGTTGATTTTGGGGTGCATATTTATACTGAGGTTGACCTTGGGGTACATACTGATACTGAGGTTGACCTTGGGGTACATATTGAGTCTGGGGTTGACCTTGAGGAACGTACTATCCCGTAGGTATGTACTATCCTTGAGGTTGTCCCCCAGGCGCAAACTGAGTACCTTGAGGTTGCCCCACAGGCATATATTGGGTACCTTGAGGTTGCCCCCCCAGGCACATATTGAGTACCTTGAGGTTGCCCCCCAGTCGGTAACTAACCACCTTGAGGTTGAGAACCTGACATCATTAAAATATCCTCTACACTCAACGGTTTAGTACCACTATTTCCAGTTAACAACATCTGTTCGATAGGTTGAGGAGATGCTCCTGAAAAGGTACCAGAGATGGACTGATACCCAGTGGGAACAGAAGGACCGCCGTAAAAATAGGCTTCCGGAGATTGAGAATACATGGATGACAGACTAGACATATTCAATGCAGGATAATGATCTCTAGGTGTAGGGTGATAAAAAATGCGAGGTGGTGAAAAACTAAGTCGTGGATTTTCCAAAAGATTGGTCAGTGAACGCTACCAAGCAGTGCTCCTAGGTGGACTGTAAAAAATCGATTCACGCTCCCTAAGTTCTAAGATAGGTCGATTGTTTGGAAAAGGAAAGCTTTCTTCGATGTCCGAAATAGAAAGCTCTTCGATTGCTATGAGTCCAGCAGGAAGATCTTGGGTAATTACGGTTTCTACCCTAGGAGAACTAGGACCACTAGGAGTCGGAGAAACAAACTCTGATACGGGAGTAGCAGCAACTTCAGATTCGGGTTCAGATACTTCAGGTTCTTCACCTATATCACTAGTAGATGCAATACTACCAGTCACTTCTGAAATTACTAACGGTTGAAAATCAGAATATTCTACCAAAGAAGGTTCTCCTTCTTCAGGTGACCCACTTCTACCGCTACTCGGAGATACGAGGACTTTCAAGCCTTCAAGCTGGCTCGATATTCCTTCAGGAGGTTGACCCCGAAGTCTACGGGATGTCCTCAGTAACTCAGCCACATTAACAAACTCAGGGGATTTCCCCCAAAGTCTATGGGAATGCCTCGGTAATTTAGCCACAGTTAAAGACTTTTAACTACTTCACACGAAAACAAAGTAAAATCTCAATGAAAACCACCTAAAGTCTCTAAAGAACCAAACAAATTGAATCACCCGCCTAAAGAATCTAAGAGATCAAACACAATCAAACAGTAACTTTTCGGACCGAAAACACTAGTTGGTGATGAAATCCAACATCGCAGAGTTCGATGCAGAAATAGCGGTTGGAACAGTTACCCCAGCAACCTGCTTAATGCATAGACTGGCACAAGTTTCTCCACTTAACCGTCTTGAGTGAAGAGAACCCCCCAGAAAATCCAAGTGAGTCTAGCCGACGTCTGCTCCAGGTACAGTGGGATCTTCCCACCGACGTCACCTTAGGAAGAATCCTAGAGAATATGGTCACTAAGGTTACCAACAGAAACAAATATACCTGGGGGAACAATGTACGATCCGATACGCACGCAAGGGTAGAGTAGCAAGCTCAATCCCCTTGAAGGCTCCTCAACATAATCCGAGGCTTACCAACAAGTGACCCCAGGCTCCTCGACAATGGTTAAACCAAGGTTTACCGTTTGTAATACATGAATATCTGGTGTCATTCCCAATGAGGAAGGATTGATTCTCACACTGGTTCAGACACGATCTCGTGCTTCTCCTTTAAGAGGAGCTTTCCCAGAGCATAGATGAAACAATTGGGTTTCTCCTACCGCAAGATAAAGCTACTTGTTTGTTTTACTATCTTGGAGAGTTAATTACTCCCTACTCCAAGATACTAGCCTAAGCTATGTTGGTGTATTAGAGCCCTAGAAACAAAAAAAATTGCTAGATTGATTTTATTTTAAGCGTGATTTTTAGTGGTTTTTGATTAAGTCAAGAGGTGATGGAGATGAAACTTGTGGTGTAAAGACTTGACTCAAAATCACTACAAAAATGCACTTAAGATGATTAAATGATATTTTCTCTTCAATGAAGTTCTAGCTAGGAAAGAGTTGGAAAATGCAAATACTTGAAAACACAAATCTTTCTTAACAATCAAATCAAAAGAAGAGTATTTGTTCCAATGCACTCAAAATGAGACAACTAATTATTTTCACAAGAATTCCCTTTTTCATTCGAACACTCAAATTCTACCAAGACAAACTTTTCAAAAGAGATCTTTCATATTTTTTAAAACAATTAAACTATAACTAAAGCAAATCTCTGAGAAAACTATGAATAAAGCAAACTTAAGATCTACAAACTATGAAAACCTATTTGAAGTAAAATCTCACAAAAAGTCTTTTTGAGGATGTTTTACTTGGCTATATGCAAACCAAGGACCAATTTGTCTAGAATCACAAATAAGTCAAGAACAACCAATTTTGTTTTCATTTTAAAAATGAAAATCCAAACTTTCAATCACAAGCTTTTCGAAGTTTTGTAAAGAGAAAACTCAAAGCGGATTCCTCAACAAGGGGAGATTTCATAAATGGTCAGACTCATAAGAAGGCTAATAGACACTAAGGTGATCTGAAGTCCCTACAGCTTCTAAGCTCAGAGCCACTACACAACCAAATCGAAAAACAAACCGAGCAAGCAAAACTCCTAGGAATTTCACCTAAAACCCTAATGCTAATGAAATTAAACCAAGGAAAGATTTAAACCAGTCACATGCAAGTATGGGCAGAGGATAACCACTACAAAAACAAGATAAAACTAATTTAAAGAATAAAATTCAAAATTTCAAAATTTTAGCAGGGTACGCAGGTTCAAAGTTTACATAGGTGCGTATATGCTCTGTGCACAAAGTAAAAGTGCGTACAGGTACGCACTGTGATACACGTGCAGACTGCGGACTTCGACTAAAGTAATGAAAAATAAAAAACAAACCGAAATCCACTAAGTCTACCCAAAGCCACACACAACAAGCCAAAAACAGAAACAAAAAGGCAAGTTTCTCAAGTAAAAAAAAAACGAGGAGAACAATCAAGTCCCCAGCGGAGTCGCCATTTTGTCACATGGAATGAGTTGATCTTGTGGACAAGATAGACCTTCCTAGAATCTAATGAAGACCTAATGACAAGAAAACCAACTAGACACTATCTTTCTCTAAATGCGCTTTATAAATAATGGCAAACAAATGTGTTTAAGGCCTACCTCATGTCCAACGCAAGTTTGGGGATGCCTTCGCTCCTTTGATCCAATTAAGTTCCTTTGTCACAAACCTGCAAACACAAACAAGGCAAATGATTAAATAGCACCTGAATAACCAGTATTATAAAACATATAACATGAAAGTCAAGGAGTCCATGAAACAAATAACATGAGATACTTGTTGAGAAAAATGAGCTTGATTGTATTAATTCAAAAGAAGAAGAACTTTGCAACCTTTGCCTTGACGCTATACAAGCTCCTCCCAGGGTCCAACAAGAAGTCTCCTCTACTTTGACAAGCTTCACTCACTCCCAATGAAGCCAAAAAGGTATGTGATCTCTCCTCTTAAGCTCAAATAGGAAGTCTTGATTTCACTAGCATTTACCCTCAAAAGTTCAGCTTCTAACCTCTCTGGCCACTGACCCAAAGCCTCAATTTATAGTGCAATGGAGATCAGTTACCAGCTCCTCCTTCAAAGGGATAGAGTCCTCCTTCAAAGGGATAGCTCCTCTCATCAAGGGATTAGTTCCTCCTCTCATGGGATGCATGAACCACTTGGAGCGAACAATCCACGTAACAAATGCTTCTAGAAAACTCTAGAATTAACCCAAGATGAGTTTCTTAAGATAAATATTGCGCATTTTGACTTTTATAGGGGTACACACCCTCCCCTTTACATACAGAGCGTATAAGTACGCAGATATTCTGAACAGAAGGTGTGGGCCCGCAGGCAAAAGTGAGAGAAAGTGCGGAACCAGAGTTACATTGCTTTTTTGATGTCTTTCTCTCATTTCTAAAGCTTGTTTTGAA
>APFE030936082.1:21315-34696 GCA_000404065.3 Pinus taeda
TGGAAGGCTAGGAGAAAAAACACTTCCATCTTTATAGTTGTGAGGGGTATGCTTCCTGGTTTCCATAATTTTGCTTCCCAATATGTCACAAAGACCTTTTACTCTTTCCAATTGTTGTGGTGTTGCTCTAAAGAAGGTGTTGCTCTTTGTATCCTCATAATGTGCTATCATTTCCTCCGTGAAAATTGACCACGTAACAAGTTGTTTACGAGAAACAATCCCTTCATACCATAAAAATTCATCCAGTTCTAAATATGAAGATGCAATACATACCTTTTGTAACAGTGGTACACCATGTAGATCAAAATATTTCTCCATCTGAAGTATCCAATTTACTGGATCCTTGCCATCAAACTTCCTCATCTTGCTTTTTATTTTTATTTTAGGAGCTCGATCTTGAAATGACTGTAACTCTATACTTTCGGATCTTTAAGTTCTGAAATTGTGACCTATAGTGTCCCTCTATGTCCTCTTTCCAATGGCACCAGTCTAATCCAAATTGGATTCTCCGAGAAAGAGTTATGCACAATCTCCCAAGATGACTTGATTATAGACCTTTCTAGAAGAGCGAACTTGTATGAAGTTCTACGTGTCACTATTTCGACCTTTGGCACTGAAAAATATCTACAAGAAACTAAAGTCTATTCTCTTTCTGTACCTTCTTATGAAATTTCAATCTGATGCTCAAAGAGAAAGTTATGATGATTTTCCCTAGGTCACTTGTTGGAATGTAATTTAGGAGTCTACAAAAAGACCAACTTACTCAAATCATATCACCAAAAATATAGCGCGAAAAGCTCCAAAATTCAAATCTGAGGTTCAACACGATTTCTTCTCAAATGGGTATTTTTTTTAGCTTCTGAAATGTCGCAGAAAAAAAGTTATAGCGAAAATACCACGATGACCTATTTGGAGCAATGAAACCCTAGAATCCAAAGCTCTAATACCAAATGTTATGAAACCAACTCAAAAAAATATAGAAAAGAGATATCAATGCCTTATAATTCAGCCTCTTTGAGGGGGCAACCTCTCTTACATTACACAAATGAACAATTCTTGGATGATACAAATGAAAAGACCTCCTTTCTATATATAGGAGTCTAAGGGGTCATAACATAATCAGAGCTGACATAACAATAATAATGTAAGGGCACAATAATAACGATAGTGGGCTTCTATGGGGCACAATAGTAACAATATGGGCACTATGTGGGTACATCAATATCATTAGTGGGTTGTAATAATAACATTAAGGGGTCACACTAGTAGTATAGGGTCCTAACACTCAAAACCTATTATAAGACTATGACTACAAGGCAAACTTTCCAAAGTTTAGAAACAAAAATTTTAGGGTGATAAAATGTTTCATATATGGTTATTTGTATCTCTTTGGATGTAAAATTTGGTTAAACATCGCTTGTTTATGTGTTTAGTAACTTGATCCATTACCTAAAACACATATAAAATTTCACTTGCAATTTGTATATCATCTTCCATTTTCAATTACAAATCAAGAACTAGCTTGTCTCTCTAATGCCTTGTAGGAGGCGCCAAGGTGAAAAGTACTTTTATCATACAATGACGGTGTATACATAGCCAATGGGGTGATGATTCACCTCCCTTGTTACTATTTGACTACCCTCATGACTATTTGACTTTCTCTGACTTTTCAACTTTACATGACACTTCATTTTTTGTACATGTCCTTTGGACTTCCACTTTACAATACATTTTGAATAGATAATTACATAATCCACCATAATGATGTGGCATATGACGACTCATGACAAGTCATGAAATGACACTGCTGACATGGACTGCATGATGACATGAAAATGTCAAGCCATTCTTTGCTGCTATTTTGTCTTAGACAAGAAATTTTCAATGCTTCATCTTCATGAGAGATATGCTTTGTTCTTCATATCCACCCTCCACAGGGTTGTGAATCATATGGAGTCTTCATGCGGTCCTGATCTTTGATATTCGGTTGTAATCTAGTGTTCCTTCATATTCTGGCTTGATGATCATCTTATCTATTTAGCTTCGTATGTGTCTTCTAGCATGTCCTCCATCTCCATCTCCTTCTCCATCCTCTTTCCATTGCATGATAGAGTACCTACATCTGCAATCCACTCTTGAAAAGATGACATCAATATGATAAACTCCTAGTCTTAGATGGTGCATGTTGATCCATTGGATGACTCGGAATTGGGTTGCAGGTTGAGGAAGAGATTTAGTGACTTTGCAATTGTGCAACTCAGGTAGTCAGCGGTGAAGCTTTAGCCTTGAGACTACACAATGCACAGTTCAGGCTAGATTGGCAAGAAAGATTGGGCAGTTTTGGGACCTAGTGAGCCGAGCTGAGGGGTTTTACATTGTTTCAGCCAACTGTGAAATTCTAGAAGACAGAGAAGACCTGGTGACTGCACAATTGCATATTTCAGGATCTCAAGAGCTAGGTTTGAGCTCAGAGACTGCACAATGCATGGAAAATTTTAGGGGCGAATTTTCGCCCTTGGGCGAAATTAAGGGGTTTTATATTTTTATTGTGCGAATATTTTGTATCACAATACATTGTTACAAATCACCTCAAATTTATTTTATAAAAAAATTAGGTATGGAGGTTAGCCCACCTTATTTTAAGGGAGCCAGTAAAAAAAGTAAATCTAGCCCTTGAAATTAGGAGTTACAACCTTCCATTCGCCCTAATTTTCAAGAATAGGTATTTATGATAGTTATTTCACCCCCACATTTGGTGTTAAAAAGGTTTTTTCTTTCATTTTCCTGAATTTCATGGTATTGGCTTTAATTTCGAGAAAATGACCTTATTTTTTGGAACAAATGGTCACAAAAAATAATTCATTTTATTTAAAAATTCAAGTCTATTATTTTCAATCTTTATTTAAAGATTGAATAATGTTCTCATCATATTCCAAGAAGTTTGCATCTGTTTAGTCATAATCATATAAAGAATAATGGAAAACATTTTTTAATATTTACTCCATAAGTCACCTTATATTTACGTGTAAATAGATAAAAATATAAAGAAAGTGGAGTATGGTAAATAAATAAAACCTCTTTTTATACTTACTCCAAAGGTATGGTAAATAATATAAATACAAATAAACTAGAGGTATGGTACATAAATAAAACCCCTTTTTATATTTAGTCCATAACCCTCTTTCTATTTAAGAAGGCTAAAAAAAGAGGTTTTATTTAAGTGAATCCTATGGGCCAAATACCATATTTATAAAAAAAAGTATGGTAAATTAATAAAAATATAAATAAACAAGAGGTATGGTAAATAAATAAAACATTTTTTTTATAGTTACTCCAGAAGTCACATTATATTTAAGAACACTCAAAAAATGTGTTATTTTTAGGTGAAGCCTATGGGCCAAATACTATGGGCCAAATATCATGGGCCAAATTATTACTAATACCATGCAAAAAAACGTTACTAACCCTAATATTAGTATTAATAAAAAACAAGATGGCACATGGTATTGACCCATGGTATTCACGTGGAATGTAGGCTATTTAAAGGGGGGAATTAAACTAGCATAGATCCATCTTTACTCTGGATGTACTAAGCCCTGGGAGGGATCAAATATCGTGATATGCAAACTAGCATAGGGTGAAAAAATATTTGATCCTCAGGCTTGGTATATCAAGGGTAAAAATGGATCTTGTAATTTAATGTCACTTAAACATTTTAATTTGGTAAAAAATAATAAAATAAAATAAAAATCAATTATTAATTTTATTAATTTTTATAAATTACTAATAGTAGTTTTTAAGCTCCAGGTTTATGATAACCCATGGTAATATCATGGTATTCATGTGAGCATAGAATATTTAAAGGGGAAATTCTATCAGCTGAGATCCATGTTAATTATTGGGTCTACCAAGTGTTGAGAGGGATAAATATATTTCATCCCTCCATGAGTCGTAGAAGTGGAGTTAAGATGGATATAGGTTGGTTTTTATGATAATGAAGGTATTAAATAGACGTAGGAAATTATATTATAAAAAACATCTTAAGGTAAATGGTTAAAGCTACATTTAGTCACTTCACAAAATTTAGTAAAAAATACCAATATCTCCATTAATATTGGTTTTTCTGATTTAACAAAAAAAAATTCAAAATAGTGAAATCTCATCACTCTTTCCGCATCACCCTCATAGAAGAGAGATAGTCAGTGCCAGATTTCCCACCATTTTTCAAATGTTCTCAATATGATATCTTCATGAAAAAATTAAGGTATTAATGTTGGATTAGTTGTTTGGAAAATATGTTGGTTTGTACAACCTTTCATCTTCTCTATTATTCTTAACTTGTCGTGATGATCTATAGGTGTTGGGCCAGTGCTTGAAAAATATGCTAGTTTGTACAACCTTTCATCTTCTCTATTTTTCTTAATTTGTCGTAATGATCTATAGGGGTTGGGCCAGTGCACCATATTGTCCTAAAAGGTGAAGATTGTGCACCAAAAAGGAAATTAATCCACATGTTACAACGTTGTTAAAAAATGCAAGACGTATGAAGATAGTGAATTATGCTAATAAGCAATTTAGATTGGAAGAGACGTAATTAAATTTTATTATTTAATTGAAGATTTCTAATTAAAATAATAATAAATCTATATGTATATATTAATATATTGATTTGGAAGGCTTCTGACAATGGTCACTTCTTTCCATTAGATCCCCTTCAGGCCTTTGGGATACCTACTACTTTCTTATATTATATAGTTGGGGCTTGCTACTTGTTGGCGTGTTGGGGTAAACAAAATGTGTTTTTTTCAATCTCATAGTTGGAGCCTATGGAATAAGAAATAAATTTGATAGCTTGACAAAAGTGGTACAAAATATGTTTTTTTTTATCTTGTAGTTGGACTCAATGGAATAAGAAAGAAATTTGATGGCTTGACAAAAGTGGTAGAGAAAAAATTAATCTCTCCTACCTTGACAGAACTGGTGGTCAAGATCAACAGCTAGAAGAACTTTGTTGTGGAATATTATCAAAAATAATAGAAGGATATGAAAGAGTGTACAGTGAGAACCTTGACAAACATGGCCACTGAAACTTGCAACATTGTTTGTAGGAAGAGAAAATTAGGTTTCTTTTTTCCAAACATGTATGTTAGTATATTACAATTTAATGAATATGTTTTCCTATTATCATATATGGTTTCATACTTTAACAAAACATTCACCAAGACTTCACTTTTTATTATTCAGTGAAAGATTTGCCAAGATCTTACAAGATTTTATAATTCAGTGATAGATTCGCCATGACTTTACAACATAATATAATCTAGTGAGAGATTTGCCAAAAAAATTATATATACATATTATATTATTGATAAAATCGCCTCCCATTTTTCCTATGTATCATGGGGATTCACACATTTATTATACATATAAATTTAGGGTGGTTCTTAAAATTTTCCCTGGCGCAATGCATAGTTGGGGCCAGGCGGGAGGGTTGAATTGTGTAGTTTTGGAGGACAAGACTTGCACTTGAGCATTGAAATCTTGAAATTTTCAATACTGGAAGGACAGGAGGCCATTTGATTATACCGTTGCACAGTTCAGGAGCGCAACACTAAGGTTTGAGGACTAAGATTTCACAATGTGTAGTGTTGGGTTGGTTGGAGAGAAATTTTGCATAGTTCGAGGAATCAGGGGATGGGCTTGATCACTGAGGTTGCAAAATGCACATTTTTGGGAGTCAGGCATTGCGCATTTTTTAGTGCCAAGAGATAAGACTTCTACTTGAGGACTAAGATTGTGTAGTGTGTAGTGCAGGAGGGCTGGATGAAGATGAGTGGCCCAATTAGGAGTTTTTTCCAATTTTGACTAAGTGTTGGATCAGTGAGAGGAAGTTGAATAAAATCAAGACTTGAACATGATCACATACTTAGTTCACTTAATGACACAGCATGAAACACTTAGAATACATGAACAACATACTTTCCTCAATGCAACAACATTACGGGAGACCATTCCAAGTGCGACATTAAAGATACACTTTGTGACGACAAGACACTTTCTCAACAATGAATGAAATTTTGGAAATGAGTGAGAAACATATATACATGGTAAGAAAAATAATTATCACATAGATTTCCCCTTGAAACAAACCAAAACTCCACTTTATGATAAACAATAACTCCCATGCCAAAAGAAGGCACTTGTTATATGAAAATAAAAGTGCGAACAAAACTTGCGATATGCGAACGACGTGAAAACAACACATGTTAGGGTGAAGATAACATGAAAATGATACTAATTAAAGGGAGAGAAAGAAAAAGCAATAGCCAAAAAAATGAAAATGAAACTCATGAAAACAAAGGTGCGTGAAGCGACAATTTACAAAACTCACCAAAATGGAAGTGCAAAAACAACTAGAAGTGAGACGCTATCAATGTCAGTGTGCACTAGCTATTGACATGGATTGGAAATCACATAAAAAAATATTGGTGGACCATGATATACTTGTTCAAGATTGCGTCAAATAATGTGCTCATGCACTTGTTACAAACTGAGCATGTGTGAGAAAGTGACTTTGACACTTCCAATCCAAGAAGGGAGATCAAAAGCATCAATTGTATGAGAAGTGAATACAAATGGACGAACACAAGATCCACAGGTGGCTCCAAAATTCGAGTGTGGTAAAAATTTTGAAGGGTGTTTTTTGCAATGACAACAGGAAGAGAGAGGGATTTCGATAGGATTTTCTTTTGCATAGAACAGAAGGAAGAGGAGGATTCAAGCTACTAAGATAATGAAACAATGAAAAGAGAAGAGAATCTAAGCTTCTAGGACAATGCAACGTATAATGGAACAAAGGTCATTCAAATTGCTGAAAGAGGGTAGTCGAATTGTCGAAGAGAGTAGAGAGAAAAATGTAGAAAAAAAAACCATAGGAAGAAATGTAAATAAAGAGAAAGAAATTGGAAAACTAAGACAAAGATTGAATAGGAAAGAGAACACAAGGGAATAGAGGAATGATCTTCAGTTGGAAATGAGGTAGGAAGAAATCACTTCTAGGTGAGGATTAATTGTCTCTCGACTACCCATTGGTAAGAGGGTGGAGATGGTGTTTCTCATAAATCCTTAAGGGCTAGGGTGGAGGCATTATTCGTAGAAAATCCTGGAGGATTTATTGAGACTTCCTTATTGAATGTTTGGGTTTATTATGGGTTTTGGAGTCCTCAAGTTAGGTGGAACAACAATGTTTCAAATTTGAAAGGTGGAGACAATAGGTATCTAGACTCTCTGTGCTTGTTAATGAATGCAATTTAGTTGGTGGTTGGAGGTGGGAGAATAACTAGAGTCCATGGTTTTGTTAGCAGTTGGGTTGAATCCCTAAGGAAAAGACCCCTCAATCTCTAGAATCTGGCTTGGGGGTGAGATTTTCAAGTGAGCACTTGCTACAACGTTTCTATGGTTGGGTGGACAGTCATTATCCCAGGCTCAGTTTCCCAATAGCTTTTGATATAAGTGTTTATTTTATTCTTTATTCATAGTGAAAATATGTCTACATTTCTAATATGAACTGGTGTTATCATTGCATGAAGCTTGGTTTAAGTTTTATTGCTTATAAAGGTTGATTGGGATGTTATTAACAATGTTGAAAAGCTACTAGAATGATGTGATGAATTCACATCTAAGGAATTGATTACAGTTATGGTGTTTAGATTTGATCATATTTCAAACATTGTGTGTATTGGTTACCTTTTAGTAGTAATCAACGTGAAAATGTTTCGATAACTACGGTGGCATAACCATTATTTTGGATACAAGCTCTTACTAGCCCTGTACACACTTCTTGGTAGTAATAATGTAGATTTTTTACTTTCTAGCCATATTGGGTTATTTACTTTCTATGGTTTTCTTCTTAGGATCCTGGAAAATGCCTGGCTTATTGGGTCTGTGCCTCTATTTTCCCATTGCTCAAGCATAAATAAATAGAGTATTTCTTCTTTATGATCTTAAGAAGGTTGCATCACATTCATTAATTATTTGAACTTATGTTTCAAGAACCTTGGATTTAACTTGATAATTTCCATGTACATGATGAGAAATGTGTTCTCATTGGTAAGAACTCTACACTACATGTTTCTTGGTGTTGTAGTGATGATAGAAATTGATTTTTTGACCTTGATAGATTCCGTCTTTTCAGAAGGTTGGGATAGAATATACATTGTTCATTATATTTAGAGATAGTTTTTGGTCTCTGTAGTATGTTGATTATATTAATGAGCTAAATCTTGGATGGAAGCTCAATCTTCATACCAACCCCAAACTACAGTAGAAAGCCTATAATTGTATGTAGTTTGTTGATGACAACACAGGTCCGAGTGCCTTGTTTTTTCTTCACATCATGGGGATCATGGTATGGAAAAAAGCATAACACCTGTCCTCATTCTCTTTAATGTTAATTATTGTCATTACTCCTCTTGGGTTACAAACCTAGAGATTATACATATGTCAACTAAATTGGATTTCTTAGAGGTCAAATGACAATACATTGTGCAATTAAATAACTCTCATTATTACATAATATAGAATCGAATAAATTATTTCTGCACATTCAAGCTTGAAGCATCTTAGGTTATTTGATTCATTTTGTAGTCTAATGACTACTCTATCATAATTCTTATGGTTTTACAAGAACTTCTCAGGACTAGTTAGTTAGATTTTCTATAGAGGCATGATGTGCTCTCACACTGCTTTAATAGGCTAAATTTATTATTCCATATGGACATAAATGTCAAGGAAAAATGATTTTTTTTAATGGTGATTTATAACACTCATATGACCATTGCACTAAATGGTTGGAGGTTGGGTCCAACCTTACGATTGGGTTGAATGGTCAAAGGTTGGGGCCGACCTTACGATTGTGCTGAATGGTTAAAGGTTGGGGAGCACCAAAGTTGGGGTCATGACCAACTTGTAGTATGCATCAAATGTAGGGCCCATAACCCTAGGGACCAAACCTTAACCCACATGATCAAGTCTCCTAACCAGGGGTGAAGTCACAGGTCCCTAATCTCATATTGTATCATGGTGCATCACAATGTGATATGTTGTGTTACAACATTGCAGTGATTTGGGGACGAAATTGGAGGTTTATTCCTAAGGGCCAGGCTTTAGTACCCATACAAAAAAGTGCCATGACCATGGGTGGATGATCATTGTGATGGATATTGGAAGAACATTTGAGTGATCAATTGTTATAAAGGTAGAGGGGTCCTTCCCCTAGTGATGTCATAGGGGGAGGGAGAAGGTTTCGCCACCATCTTAAGTGTCATATCGGTTGAGAAAAATTAACAAGCCATATTTCAATGGAGGCTAAACCTTATGACATCAATGGAAAAAGGGTGAGCCCCACACAAGTTGGTATGAAAAGGCTTGTAGAGGATCGTCATATGGGTGGTTGGAACCACAAGAGGGAATTCATAATGTGGAGAATAATAAACGTGGATCCCCATTAACTATTACAAACTATCGCAAGGTGGACTATGTGGAACATATGTTCACAATATAATTATAGTGTGTTGAATATACATGTGTTGTGAAAATAAGTATGGCATGGCCATATATTTTCATATACAATATACAGACAAGGTTGGGGAACCAAGAACTAGAGCCTTGAGCAGGAGGTCATGTGGTTGAATAAACACCACCATTTGGAAATTGAATGTCGACTGTCAATTGATACATTAGTCATGGATTGAATGATGGCAATGGATTATGTAGGTGGGTTCTTGTTTAATTTATGTCCACAGTAACAATGCATTATTAATTTTTTCTTAGGGCTATATTGTTCTTTTCTTTAGATAATTGCATTTCATCATTTACACATTGAATTCACCCCAAAACATTATATCATCATTACATCATATGAAATTATGTACAAATAAAAATATCATAAAAATTTCAGTGGAACATAAAGGAACAATAGAAGAAAAGTATTCACACATAGAGACACCAGGATTGGTCAGAGACCAGGGAAAACCCCACAAGGGGGAAAACCCTTTCAAATTATTCTTTTTATTAGATTGTCATAAACTTGTTTGCAAAGAGAAAGTACAATATTCCATATCTTCAATAAACAAATTATCCAACAAAACTAACCAAATGATATCCAAAAATATGATCCCAGCAACAATATTGATCATAGATAACTTTCCTAGCTTGCGGTCATCTCCGGTCACCTATTATAAGAAACCCTAAGTCCTGGTCATATGCAATAAATGATGATATATGTGGTTGAATAATCTCGGTTTCATTGATGAGATTGCATTCAAGTGGATGTAGCTAAAAAATCTCTGTAGCATCCGTGAGACTGCAAACCAAAACCATAATCCATATGTGCAAGCTTTGAACCCTGTAATCACAAACCTGTACAAACCAATCTCCATGAACCAACTTTAGACCTATGTAAGCCAAACCAAAGAAGAAAGAAGAAGAGAATGCTTGATGATGATCTCCAAATGAGGGTCACTTGACTTGTATTTATAGCCATCTAAGGGTGTCCAATTTCCTTTAAGGTCCAACCTATTCTTTTGCGCACATATGGGTTTCCATAATAAAATTATATTTTTCCTTAACTAAATTAATTTCTTCCAAGGGCTAGGAGGGGTCCTTCCTAGTGAGTAATATTGTCCAAAGGCCCTTGAGCTACCAAATTAACACTCCCTCTCAGTTAGGGAGAAATTACTGATTACAACATATGTCTCATCACAAATATTCCATAACAAATGTTGTATTTTCTCACCTATATTCATCCCATATCTGTTCATATCTGCTCATCCATGCTCATCTTTTCTCATATGTTGAATAATATCAAATCTAAAATAAGAATAATTTTACATTAGAGGGGAGCCCAAGCTACTGCCCTCTATCCATCGGGGAGCCATTGCTACAACCTGTAATCACTTCCAGTGGGGAGCCAATGCGACAACACAGGAACCTTGTCATTAGGGAACCAATTCTTCCACCCAAAATCCAATGACAATGAGGAAGGTCCTATGGGACATTTTCACCAGATGTCTCTGATAATGGGGAAGGTCCTATGGGACACTCTAACCCAAAGTCATCTCACATAGGGGAACATCCAGTTACTACCCTATACTAAGCAACAGGCAAGATACCACTTACTGAACAAGGATTAGAATCATCTCGTTGTGCAATTACTGGGTGAGATACCACTTGCTATATGAGGTAAGGATCACAACCATCCTATTTCCTACTAATCTTCCCAACAATGATCCTTAAGAGTCATGTGGTATACCACCTTCATTTCTAGCTTGAGCGGGATTTCACATACCATAAATGGTAAGGATCACACTTAAATCAAGCATCCAACACCCATTTCCTAGATGGGTGGGAAAGACAGATTCCAACTGGGGTATACTCTATCAAATCCGTAGGTCCCTTAACCCTAGGAGATCTATGGCTCAATTCCTCACACAGAGAGCTTAGACAGGAGGAAGAGATATCTCGATGTCCTCAATCAACCCATACCCTTACTAAGTGGGGTCAAATCCATCAATCCATGTTGCTCTCTATAGATAAAAAAACATATCAACATGCTCATATCCAATATTGGTTCAAGAAATTCATTGAAGAGTTCAATCATATTGCTTTATGTACATATTTCAAGTAGCACTCATCTATTTTGTTGTTCATATGGAACATCACATCAAATATTATTTTAGATCAAATAAATGTCACAAAGGGATACCTTATTCATATTCTCTCTCACAGAGTTAGCAACCAAAAGCCTAAGCTTGTCTCATACAACAACATTATCTCAATCTATGAAGATATCTCTATACTAGCTATATACGGGATTCGCTGCCAATCAGATCCTATTCTTATTGTCGCAATATATCACTATCATATCCAGAGCCTTCTCAAACAACTCTCCAAAGATCTTCCTTAAACAAATTGTCTCACATATAGCCATGCTATCAACAATGTATTCAACCTCAGCCATACTTAAAGAAACATACTTCTATTTCCTGCTCATTAAAGATGTCATGGTAGATCCCAAGTTAAAGCATCACCTCAATGTGCTCTTGTTATCAATAATGTTTCCAACCCAGTTAGCATCAGCGCATTCATGAAATAATACATATCCTGTAGTATATATTACACCAAGATTGATTGTCCCATGAAGATTATTTCAAAATGTGCTCAGAAGCAACCAGATGTGTATGAAGCAGTTTAGACATGGATTGATGTAAGGTGTTCACTACAAATTATATATCCATATGGGTGTCCACAAGGAACAACAATGTCTCAATCGACTATCTATACTTAGATCCAATAAAATATTTGCATAATTCCTTGAAATTCAATTCCATTAGGTTGTCCAATGATTTTCATTCCCACTTTCCAAATATCTTCAATAGCTTCACAACATAGTTTCCTTGAGAAATGAAAATTTCTTTTGGTCTTTGAAAAAATTCTAATTCCAAAAAGTAATTCATCATGCCAATATCCTTGATGTCAAACTCGGAGGCCAACTCCCTCTTACATTGATCATCATAGGCTCATTATCTGTCAAGAACAGATCACCAACATATAAAACCAAAATCAAAGGCATACCTTGGACCACTTTGAAGTAAAGGTTTGGATTGGCATTGCTTCCAAGCTTCACCATGTAACTGTCAATGTGGAGATATCAGGATTGGGGAACTTTCTTTAAGCCATACAAATCTTTATTCAAACATAACAACGACCAAACCAACATACTCAACTTAAAACAAATCAATATTGTGCAATCAAATCAACAAAGTATTCTTTTCAAGTCTTAAATGTCAAACGAAAACTAATATCAAAGTCATGAAAGTTTCTGCCAATATCACTATTTCAATCCAAGTCTCCAAGTACTAGGTTACAACATTGTCTATTGTCATGGAAGCAACTATCATTTGCCACAAAATATCAAGCCAAACTTCATCAAACCATCCACGTGATCATAATATGAATCATTTCTGTCACTAAATGTAAACCAGGGACAATTCATATAATTTTCTTCCATCTATTCATTGTGAGATTTCTGCAATAGCCAAAATAAAATCACTGCTAACTAAAGGAGCAATCATTTACTGTAATACTAGCTCCATTGATCAAATCAAGATAAATAGCATATTGATATCAATCCAAACCCCTGCAAACATAAGATGAGTCAATACTTTCACATTTTATACACCAAGTCAAACATTATGTAGATCTCATGTTTCCTTAAACTCCCCTTCTCTATCATTTGCTTCATGTCTGTAGGTCTATCATGCTTCTGGTCTCGTGCATAAGATTTTAGTTTTTGAACCCTACAAGCTCAGCCACACCCATA
>APFE030936085.1:0-11679 GCA_000404065.3 Pinus taeda
GCACTGGGGGTATGCACCTCGTGAATGGGTAACCTGCGTGTCTGGACGCGGTCCCTACATGGCGTACCTGCAGGTACGCATCTTCTGAACTGTTCTCCTGCGTACTTCTTAATTATCATCATATTGAGATCCATGCCATGGGTGTTGCCATCAAGTACACCATCTGTAACATATAACCATACTAGAAACATAATGCCAATAAGAATCATATGGATCTAGGAAAGAAAACTCGAGTCCTTAAAGTGCTCACACAAGTTGAAGAGATGTTAATAGCATGTGAGAGTATAATTTTATAGGCTATACACTCAATAGTTAGACAATAAAAATACAGAGGAAACACCATTTGTTTTCGACAATAGATTAAAGATGCTTCCCTCACATTACCTCGAAATATTCAAGATAGATTTGATGATTTTTGTGTGGAAAAATGATAAAAAAAATGATCAAATTATGATTTTATAGTCATAAAATAAAGAGTATTGGATGCAATATTCTATAATATTCAAAATGATCCATATTATCATGATGTTTGAGTTGATTACAATGCACTAGATGAGTTACCTAAAATTGCAACAAATGTATCACATATGATTAATTATGTTACTTTATCTACAACATAGATAAATAATGACACTAAATTTGCAATGTTGGTGGGAGAAACTAGGATTAATGGTGTATTAAATGGCTTAAATATATATTATTTTGCGGTAAAACTTCCGATTCTACTGCGGGAGATTGAACTTATTTGAGAAATATCAAATAAATATGTAGGAGAACATGACACAAGTGGTGGATTGACTGAAGTGCTTAGTTATCCTATAATTGGATCATCACTAGTCAATGAGTATATCACCGAAGGATTATTTGACATGGCATTTCCAACATTGTTCCTAGCAACGAAGGAAGATTGGTTGCAACCAAGAAGGATAAATGTCCATAATCATGAGTATGAAAAGAATCTCCTTAGATATCATGACAACAGCTTTGGAAGGAATCCACACTTTAGATACTTTTTACTTAGTATCATTATGAGACATTGTGTCCAAGCTTCTTCGGAATTCTTTGTAAAGAAGAATATGACAAATCTACCTACAACAATGGAGGAGTTTGAAGATCATTTACAAAATATTCTAGAATCATGACTGGAAGAAAGATTAATATGATTTGGAACTATATTAAGAGGTACACATGCATATTGGAGCAAATGTTGTGCTGAGTTATTTTCCTTGATTCAATAGATTGGATGTCCAATAATATTCTTCACAGTAAGTGAAACAAATATGAAATGCCTATATTTGCATAAATTAATGCCCAGTTAAAGTTATGTAGATCCAAAGGAAGCAAGGAAATGGAGACATCAAAATCTAAATTACAATCCTCAAGCGAGGAAATGGAGACATAAAAAAAAAAAAAATAGTAATTAAAAAATTAATTAATCAGAGACAGCCGACATCTCATCAAAAATTATTATTCAAAAATTGAGAGCCGACATTCATCTCAATTTACTCTCCTCATTACTATTTAATCTCTCAATTAAGCTCTTCTTCTATCAAGCATTCAAGTTGTCCTGATGATGGATCCCGGTTGGGATTTGAAACGTTGGAAGAAAATGGTTCTTACTGTGGATTCTCTGGTAACTAAGTCGAAAGTAATAAACCAAAGAGGTCTTAAATCCACGATAATCCTCATATTGTAGCACAATATATGGATTTAAGGCATAAAATGTTTCAAGATGAAATGTTTGAGAATTTTCATCAAGATACAAATTTTTGGTCTCACTGTGAATGGAAACATCATCTATTTCCATACATGCATGAATTTCTATACTTATAAAATGTTCCTAACATGCACACATTGAACTGGGATGATCCTAGATATGTTATGCTTGCTAATCAATATTTTTATAGATTTGTACGTACAATAAATCCGCGTGATTGACATCAAAGGAATATTCAAGTCAGGGTTAATGTTGACGATCATTCTTCATTAAACGACAAAAAAAATATTTCAAATTGATTCTATGATTTAATATTAAGAACTTCTTAATTGTGTTGAGCGTCACATCACCTGCAATAAGAAATATTTCCTACACAAGAAGGTGGGTAGATTGGTATGTTGATATAAGGCACCATGGGATTTATGTGATAATTCAAAACTTTAGGTTAGTGAGAATGGAGAAAAAATGTATGAAACAAGATGAAAGTATGATAGATTGCATATACATAATCTTGAAATATTGATAATATTGAGGGATAATATAGATTGACATATTGTTCTTTCAAAGTGCGTGGACAATAATTATATAGCATAGTATGTTACAAATTCTAAAAAGGGATTAGAAACATTTCATGATATGTTGATGCATGTTTCCTCCATTTAGAATCGAAATGAAATATAAACATGTGCATATAAGAGTTTTTTATGTGAATCCATGATTGTTGACAGAGATATAGGTGCACAGGAGGAATGCCATTTTCTTTTACATCTCCCTCTTTTTGTATGTAGTCATCGATTTGTGGTTCTAAATTTTGGTTTGAAGGTTTTCAAACAAGTGTGTGTTGATACATATAACATTGATAATTATATTTTCTGGATATACCAAGTGACCTTCCCATTTTAAGCACCATTCGTTGATAGATGTGGCAAAATCATGGTCATACGACAAATGTCGATGTGGGTGTAAATCGAAATATAGAAATAAGGTAGCTATTATATGTGTGTTTCCTCGATATAACTCAGTTCCTAATCGCGAATATGACAAGTTTGTATAGATTTGTTGGCTCAATTTGATATTATACAATACCTTCCATGATCTTTGTAAAGATAGCAGTCACACAAGTGATGAGATAGTGCATAATTGGGAAATATTCGGTACAATCCATGGCATGTTGATCATGATACATTACCTCCAATTCAAATAGTGATGAAGAATATGTTCCAAATCCAACTACATATTCTAGGCTATATTAGTGGGAGATCATTTGTAGATTATATAGGAATAAATTTATAATTTATAATTAGTTTGAGATGCTCGGACATAGGGATTGTGATGTTATGCATAATTGGAGTGAAAAAATTATGGATGAAGACAAGTAGAATCATGTTATTCATTTCATATCTCAAAAGAAAAATTTGAATATCGTTCATACTAACCAAAATTCAAATTGTTATTCATTTGAAAGTTTTGGGGTTTAAAAAAGAAGAGCATCTCATATTAAAATTGACCATTATAGATCAAGGGTTGATCCTCTATGTATCATAATCCAAGGGAATACAAGTACACCATATTTCTATTTTATTGGAGCTATTAAAAATTTCCTTGAGCTCAAGTCGCTTCTTATGAAGAGTCCATTGCATATTTTAGCTCTTACAAGGGTTGCCACTTTCAACATATCTAGAACAACAATTCCATCGACACTTAAAATCCCAATCAAAGAGGTAAAAGGTATACAATGAATATGTTTAATGACCTTTCAATATGATATGAAGCATGTGAAATATATCCTAATAGATCAAATGAGTTTCACTGGAGGAAACCTGTTAATAAACATTGACTGTAGGCTTCACTAGGATTTGTCAAAAAAATGTTAACATTTTGTTTGGTAGGAGGTCATTTATATTGGTTGGTGATTTAGGAAAGTTTCCACCTATTATGGATAAACCTATATATTCATATGAATGTCTTGACAAATAATTATAGAATTCATTCACAACAGTTGTGAACCTTTAAACTGTATTTTGACAAGATAAACAAAGCACTAAGTAAATATATTTTTATAATTTTTTGATGAATGTTACGGATTCAATTCCAACTGTGGAAGATTGGAAGTTACTTATGACTCATACAAATAGTTCCTTGAATGCCTCCACAAAAGGTTATTTTGATAATGAAAAAACATTGTTTTGTAGCAAATGATGATGTAAATAATCATAGTAAGCATTGTTTATAAAACTTGAATTGTAGTTAGTGTCACCTCTACAAGAGGAAAAAAATCTACTACATGAAAGAAGACGAGGAATAAATGGAGCTTGTGTTTCTTATTGCAATTGGAGATCAGGTCATGCTTACATCAAACATATGCACTGATGTAGAACTTGTTAATGGTGCTCTTGGTGTTGTAGAAAAGATTGTATATATCCCTCAAATATTATCTCCATAATCACCTACATATGTTTTAGTATGATTTTGTAATTATGTGGGAGTTCCACCGGATGATTCATTCCATCAAATAATTCCTATTACACCTATTGAAAAAGTTAATAGAAAATAACTTCCTTTGAAACTTAGGCCTTAACAATTTGAAAGTCATAAGGATTGACATTGGAGAAATATATTGTTAATATTGGGAAGCAAGAGAGAAAGAGTATTTTGTTTACTACAATGTCGCAAGTTAAAATTTTGAATGGTCTATGATTTCAACCTCAATTTTCATACGAACAATGTGAAAAGATGGCAATAATAGCAGGTGTGGCTATAATAAAAGCTACATAAAATACATTAGGATTGATCACAATATAATTTTTTTTTAATTGAGTACATTATTATTATTCATGGATTTTATCAATTAAATTTTTTACGTTGTTCCTTTCCATTAAAAAAATTGATTTCATCATTTTTCTTATTAATACTCTCTATGTTCTTAATATATTAAGGTAATTGATCCATATTAAAATAAAATGATCATATTACTTAGAAATTCAACAAATTTTGTGTGACTCCACATAACTATAAGTAACCTAGATTCATATTAAGTCCAATATCAAGTGTTGAGAGAGATGAAATCCTGCGAGGTACATGTTGGAAATAATACTGAGAAGGGGGGTGAATCAGTATTAGCAAGTCAATAATTTTTCATTTCCATAATCAGATTCATATATGCTACTTCAGTTAATGGAACTCACGTGTATACGCAACTGTGTTTAAGGCAACTAGCGTATATCCTGTAAATTTATGATTCAGTTAATTCATCATATGTTGATCTTTAATCAGTGCGTTAGAATCATATAAGCAGTAACCAAGTGTAGTAGAAACTGAATATACAATCACACACATGAACACAAGATATAAGGTGGAAACCCAATGTGTGTTAAAACCACCTGTTGCAATCGTCTCTATCTTCTTTTTGATAATAAGAAACTTCTTTTTACAATTTTGTACTGGTGTAGTCTTATACCAGTATGAAGGCTTCTACCCGCAGAAGGCTACAACCTTCTCTCATTCTCCAGCTTCTCCTGGAAGGGAGCTAAAACCCCCTAGCTCTTGTATTAGCTGATATGTTTACTAGTACGTGGGTGCAAGCCTACAGAAGGCTACAACCTTCTCTTTTCTTTCAGGGACCACGTTTCATAAATTTTCAGACTGGATCCATCAATAACATCATTCAATCATCAAATATATCTTTATCAACCAATCTCCTTTGCACCAACCACAACTGAATTAATCAATCACTTTAACAACCCTTTAATATGATCTTTCAGAATGTTGTAACCAGAATACAGTAACCAGAACCCAGAACACTACAATAGCAAACGAAAGTAGCTAAAAACATATTTTATAAGGTATACGCTACTTCCATGTGTCGAAAATGCATGCATATTCTCTTTTCTCTAGGTGAACCTACGTATAGATCTGCAAATAAAATTTAAGATGTATACGTTGTTTTGATATGTAAAATCAATGTGTATATGCACTTTTTCTAAAGTGAACATGTGTACAGATCTGTAAATGATGATTTAAATATTACAACAATTCTAGACATTAGTTTACCCAGATCATCACATTTATAGAAAACAACATGCATTGGTTATTCAAATAAATGATCACACCACATAAAGATACTTCACTTCAAGCCTTAAGATCTTAACCCATCATTAGCTCTTATCCTTCATCAAGCACTAAGGTTCATCCTTGGTTCAGATCCAGCTATGCACCATAACACAATAACCTGTATACTAGATCATGCTCTTCATGAGATATTCAATACTTGAGTGCCTTGGCTTGATGATATTCTCCTCCTTTAATAGTCTTAGGCCTTACTCAATACCATGGACCAAAACCACTTAGGACCAATACCTTGGACCAAATACTTAGGGTCAATATCTCAGACCATATATCTTGGACCAATACCATGGATCAAAATACCATGGACCAAATACCTTGGACCAAAACTTAGTTTTCCAAGATATATGTACCTTTAATTCTCTGAAAGTGCGTGTTTACGTGTATGTGACTTGTATACAGTGAACCGGCGTGTATACATAGCTTGGCCAATGGTGAACCTGCGTATACCTCTCTTTCTTCATTCTGTGAAGTATGATATGAATTATGTGTTGTTAACCTACTAAACTGTGATTGGTCATCTGAGTGAGTTTCCATCAAGGACAAAACCTATGTCATAATGCCAACAATATCCCCCTTTGGTCTTGATGGCAACACCAAGTTACTAAGTCAATCTCCCCCTTTGTCATCAAGGGCAAAGGGTCATGCTTCCCCTGAGTACATGCTAAATTCTTTGATATGTTGAAGTGTGTTGATTGAGTGCCTATGATCGAGTCCATGCTCCCCCTGAGCACAAGCAAGGTCTGCAAAAAGATCAAATGCCTCTATACATACATCATCTCCCAGTCAAGTGGGGATATACCGAATTGAAATAAATCAATTATTACATCATCCTTCCCATGCATAGTGGGGTTACAAATCACATTAGGGACTCATCAAAAGATTACAACAGATAGAGACAAAGTATTACATCATGGGTCTTTACATGTATTTTACATGAGATTTACAACAGAGACCAAATTTCTAAACAAGACTATGATAGTCATCAGCAAATATCATCAGCAGCATCTTTCAATCAACATCCAAACCAATAACCATAGTCTCCTCCTAAACCTGTTCCACCTGAATAAAAAAGTATATATGTGAATTTGTACCAAGATCTACTGAGATAATGCCAACAATGCATTGTTAGAAACATATGCTCCCCCTGAACATGTGCTAGATTTTCATTGTTAGATCTAATCATCAAAAGAGTTATCAAAGCATTATCATCAATTAGATATACATCAAGTGTAAACAACTTATGAGAGCCAACATATTTCCACATGTCATCAATGGATTTTAACCATCATCAAGCAGAGTAGATAATGCACTGAACCATATATAACCCCTTTCCTCCTGAGTCTAGCCCACAAATTCTCCTCAAAACAACATATATGCTATTGTACCCACAGAAACAGGTGTATGTATGTGACTACGCTTCATGAAACTCGCATATGACCATGTTTCTCTGAAACAGATAAGATTTAACAGTAGGATGATGCATCAACTACTCCCAGCTTCTTTCTGAGATATTCAAATGTCTCTCTGGGCAGTGCTTTGGTGAATATATCAACAACCTTTTCTTCGGAGGGAACATACTCCAATTTGACCTTTTTTTCAAGCACTTGTTCACGTAGAAAATGATATTTGATGGGTATGTGATTGGTATTGGAATGCATGACTAGATTCTTTGAAATACTGATGGTACTTGTGCTATCACATAGAATGGAGATGGGTGGAGTACATGTGATCTGAATGTCTTGAAATGTTTGCATCATCCAAAGGAATTGTGTGCAACAAGATGCAAAAACCACATATTCTGCTTCAGCTATAGATAATGCAATGGAACATTATTTCTTACTAAACCAAGACACTAATCTGGAACCCATATAGAATGCACCACCACTAGTGCTTTTTCTATCATCAACATTGTTGAGCCCTAAAACTACCTCTCTTCTACATACTTTCCTAGACCCTTTTCCCACATCAGTACCTCATAAGCTATCAAAGATCAGTATATATTGATTCTAGGAGTGCATTTAAGTGGATTTCTAGCTATATTCTTGTGTGTGCTATTTGATTGAGATTTTGTTCATCAGCTGCAAAATGTAGCAACTTTCCGCAGTTGACTAGCAATCGCGTAGCTATTTTTATTATTCTCTAGGTTACAGGTGTCGGAAGATGAAACGAGGCACGTGAGTAGCTCAAAAATGATCTATACATGGACAAGGTCCTATCTGTTCCGTTGAATTCGTGAAGAAAAGCCTTGGTCAAAGGATGGTCAAACAAGGAGTCCTACAACAAATAGGTCTCTATTTTCAGCACATGAAAGGTCTGAGACTTTTCCTAGACTCGTGGGTCCCTCTTCATAGCTACAGGCCGTCTCCACAATGCAAATCCAACATCCACCTTTTGTAGATTGAATGATCATGGCAACCAAAATGCTAATCTTATGGGTTTTTTCTTATTTACGTGTCCCTTGCTGAAGATTCGTCATAGAAAAATAGTTATCTAATTTCCTCTATGTTTGCAAACGCAAGTAGTTAGTCTTGATGTTAGTTTTTATGTTGTTGTTGTAGCGTTAGCCTTGCTGTTGTAACGAGAAGACATATCCTTTTTTTGCAATATAAAAACAATATAAAAACTATGTTTCTTAAGACTATTTAAGCATGATTTTGGGTTGACAATGTATTAACCAAAGGCCATGCAGAGGGCCCCTGTTGGCTGAGGTTTTGTTTTTCGTTTTTGTAAAGTTTTCATGCATCATTTCCTTATTTTCACTGTATATATTTCATAATTTGTTTAACTGTATATGTTTCATAATTCATTTATGGTGTTCATCTTTTACTCCTGTACATGATTTTCAGCATTGCATACTTTTTACTAACACTGATCGGTGTGGTTTAGGATAGGTTATGCTCGAGCTTTTTCATATAATTTTTGCGTCAAATAGTGACATGAGATTTTCCTCTCTGCTGAAATTTTTTCTAAGATTTTCAATTTCAGTTATGCTTTGATTTCAGTAATATTTATTTGTTGTTGTTAGCTAGTATAGAGATCAGATTCTTCATGTTATTTGACATTATCTCTGATGCCATGGCTTAACCCAAAAAGCTACTTGGCGAGCTATCAGACTATAAGTGAAGCGATTTGATTTTTCTTCCATTAATCTATAAGTAGGTAATTTAGATATCAATTATTCATATTATTTGATGGTATCTCCGGTGCCATGGCTTAACTCGAGAAGCTACTTGGCAAGCTATCAGATTATAAGTGAAGTAAATTGATCTTGCTTTCGTTAGTCTGAAATTTTTGATTTGTTTGAGTGAAATAGTTTAGATTTTATTTCTGTAATTAGATGGGCAGCAGAGACAATGATTTCATGATCAGTATTTCATCTTTTGTTTGATTTAAGTAGCTGCACATTTACATTCCTGTTCAAGTACTAATCTTATTACTAGCATGTTTTGAGATCTTTTGAAGTGCTAAGTTCTGGAAATTATCATAAGAGGCATAAACCTTGTCTTAAATCTACATCCATACTTTCCCTCTAAAAGTATTCTTAAAACTTAGGAATAGGATTTCCATTTGCATTAGGAGACCAACAAAGAAAAAACCCCAAAAACAAAATAAAATTGAAAACAATAATTGTAAGAAAGAGGTTGTCTTGCACATATAGTGTGCACACTTCATCAGTTTATGACTCCCGGATTGATAATTAATGTAGTAATTTAGGACATACTAAATTGACTAAACATTTTGGCGTTGTTGCTGGGAAAGTGTAACTAGGTAGCCAATCTCTTACATAAAAAAAAGAGGGAAAAATTGATAACTTCTTGAAGTATGCTCTCCTCTTGCACCTAGTGTGATCTGGAGGATTAGAAAAGAGTTATTAGTTCAATAATTTCTTGAGTATTCTCTCTTTCTGCACCTAGTGTGATCTGGAAGACCAGAAAAACAATTATTAGCCCAGCTAAAAAATCATTAAAAAATTAAAAAATGACATGCATAGGGCAAGAGATTCTAGGGGAAGCTTTATAGCTAGGGTCAAAAGTTCGATTTTTACAACTCCAACTACTTCAAGGCATAGACAAGATACACCTCCATCCTAGACTCATACTCCCAGCCTTAGAATTCCTGGAATTCAAGGGGCAACCACTGAATTAGAAGATTCTCCCACACTATCTACTAAATCAAATCTAGGAGAAGAACCCTTCTTCACTTCTATAGGGGATCATATTGCAGTCGAAGAAGTAGAATCACCTGGAGAAGAAGCAAAGGAAGAGACTCTCTCTCATCAACCATTAATATAAGAACCAGAAGACCCAGAAGACCCTGAGGAAACTATCATGGCAAAAGAAGTACTAGATGGAGAATATTCTCTATTTAGAGGAGGGGGTAGAGGTAGAGGTAGAGGAACTAATGGAGGTGGTGGTAGAGGAAACAATGGAGGCAACAATGGAGGAGGTAGAGGTAATAATGGGGGAAATAGGGAAGGAGATAGCTCATTTGGATTCCTTATAGCCGATGAGGAAATCCATACAACAATGAAAAAAATTTCACCATCTGTCCTCCCAAACTTTTATGGGTTGCAAAGTTAGGATCCTGAAACATTTCTATTTGAGTTTGAAGTCTTGTGCCAAACCTATGACTATATGGAAGACTCTCAAAAACTCAAACAGTTTCCTTCAACCTTGAAAGGAGCTACTTTGAAATGTTTCATGGGATTAGTCACTCAATCCATTAGGACTTGGAATGATATCAAGCAAACATTTTTGGATAGATATTTGGATTATTGTATGCCCACTAATCATAAGAATGAGGTATTCAAAATGATGCAAAAATAAGATGAGAAATTGGAGGATTTACTTGAAAGATTTCAATACAACTTAAAGAGAGAGAAAATGATTAATTTAAACAAGGAAACCTTGAAAGCCCTTCTTTTGAAAGACATTAGAGATGAATGGATAGATATTTTGAACATGATGGGTAAGGGAGACATTTCTCAACTTCCACTACATGACATAGCAGAACTATGTGTCCATCTCTCAAGGGGAAAATCTAAAACTGGAAAAGGGCCTAGAGATCCTTCTGTTATTAGAGCAAACAAATCTGCAACTAGATCAGTAAGTAGGGCAGAGATTGGAAATATGCTTGATGAGTTCAAAACTGATATTCTAGGGAGCCTCAGTGAACAACTAGACACCCTTAAAATTCAAAACAAGCAGAAAGCAGAAGCTGATGCCTTAGCCATCTTTTGCCCAAAATGTAGAAATAAACATGCTCTAAGGGAATGCCCCTTGGATGCAAAAGTTGTAGAAACATGTATGATTTGCTCAGAAAGTCATGAGACCAAGGATTGTCCTTCAATTCCTAGGCTCAAAGCTATCTTTCAGGAAGATCCAAATTTAGTAAAATCCCTTTGTTTTTTTTTCAAGAGGACCTTGGTAAGGGCAACAAAATCAAGAATTTAACAATCCTATGAATTTTCAGCTCCCACCAAATTGGAATTATTGGCAACAGCCTTGGCTCCAACATCAAAATCTGTATCAATCATGGGCACAAGGGGTACAAAATCCTTATGGTATATTTGCTCAATTTTATCAATATCCTCCATCTTTTCAAAATGTTATGAAACCAGCTCAAGAAAAAAATAGGAAAGATAGATCCAAGCCTTAGAATTCAGCCTCTTCGAGGGGGAAACCTCCTTTACATTACATAAATGAACAATTCTTGGATGATACAAATGACAAAACCTCCTTTCTTTATATAGGAGTGTAAGGAGTCACAATATAACCCAACTGACCTAACAATAATAATATAACGCCACAAAAATAACAACAGAGGGATTATATGGG
>APFE030936087.1:0-15665 GCA_000404065.3 Pinus taeda
GCTTTTGGATGTGAACATGGGTATGATTAACCTCTCATAACTTGGAATTCTCTATGGATTGAACAATACGATGAGGATATGCCTCAACACATCAGGCTCCAAATTTCTACCATGGAAGCTTAGGATGTCATAAATACTAGCTATGGGCATTGGATTGTAAGGAATTTGATGGGTGATCATTTGATGGACCATGAAGTTGTCCTACAACTTATCGAAGGAAGAGTAGTGAATATGGAGTCCCATTGAGCTCACACTATTTTATATTTGAGAGCCCTCACTAAAGACATGGTAATTAAATTCCAACCTCATCCTCCTCCTCCAGTCTCACCCATTGTGTCATTGCTATCAAATTACTTAGACTCTTGTGTTTTGGGCTCTAAAACTCCCATCACTTAGATTTATGGACCTCAGAAATCAAAGGAGGAAGAACTAGGTGATCCAGGGGAGAAAGAAAACACATCAGTTTAAGTGGAGGAAGTTTGAATTGTGACCAACGAAACCACTTCCATATCCACCAAGAAAGTGGAGAATTCATAAAAAGGACTGACACCAGCCTGTATGGTGTGTTCATAAGGTGGGTGTTCCCTCCTTGGATTCCAAAAATCCATCATGATGACCCTTTTAAGTGTGTTGTCAAGGATGACCAGGCTCACAACCAAGTCATAGGGGATGATCGGGCTCACCAAAAAGACCTAGGGAAGGCTTTCTAAGTTTTTACTCTATCAATATTTTCATATTATCTATTGATATCTATGTTGTGCTTCTCAAAGTATTCTAGACTCAAAAACTATCCTCAAACCTATGAGGAGGACCATCTAGTTTCCCCCTCAAGTTTCAATGGTCTCTCCTAGTTTGTGCCATGGTAGTATGGTTTTAGCGTCTCAAATGTACTCTCCTCAAACAAAGTTTGTACATGTTCACCTCTGCTTGTATTCTATGTAAGTTTGTGGAAATATAATGAAGATTGTGCTTACTTACAAAAAGAAATTATAATCTACTTGTATTTTATGTAAGTATATGAAAATATAATGAAAAATTTGCTTACTTACAAAAATAATTTATAATCATGAATTGTTTGTAACTGCAATTATTCATTGTATATATTTATTTAACTAGTATTATAATCCAATATATATTTTAAAAATATAAATATGGCACTATCATAACACCTGCAACTAGTATTTTTCTAAATTTGTAACTTATTTTGGTAGGTGGTTGGGAGTCTAGTTGTGTTCCCTATATGTGTCAAAAAAATAGATGTAAGTGGAGTGATCTTTAATCCTTAAAGTGTCATGAGTAAGAGGAGTAAGAAGAAACTTTCTACACACTTAAGTATTGTTAGGGAAATTAATTATCAACATAGAATCCCCATAAACTTGTAATTGTTTACTTTCTTTATCCATGCCATGTAGTAATAAATGTTTGCAAGAAATATGTTCCACATATTTGTTTGTCCCTAGTGCAAACCATATTTTGACATGGAAGAAATAAGATTATGACAGGAAGAGGATGAATTTTCCTCCTCTCCTTTGTCCCAATTCACAAGAAGCTCCACCAATGTAGACCCATGCCCAAGATCGATCAAGTGATTCTTCTACAATAGCTCTTCAGGTAGCAACACCTTTATCCTAGGGAAAGTGACTAAGAATAATAAGTGATTTTGCTACTACATGATCAAGAGATGATGGGTTGCCTTGAAAAATGGACTTGTTTCATGTCAACCGCACCCCCTATCAAAATCTCAAAGGGGGTGCCTTGAAAGAACAAAAACTGGGATTTGAAAGTGACCACCTCCAAAATTCTTCCAATGGTGATCCTTTGCATGGACTAAACCCCACACCCCCTGCAAAATATCAAAGGGGTGCCTTGAAAGAACAAAAATTGGAATTTGAAAGCTACCACCTCCAAGATTCATCCAATGATGCTCCTTTGCATTGACTAAATCGACCTACTAATGCTCGGTAGATTGACCATATTTATTTGGTGAAGGGCATTCTTGAAAACATGTATGCTCATTTCCTCACTACTTATGGTTCTTGACCTAGAGTGGGATAGCATTAAATCTATGCATTTTCAAGTTTTGGAATTTGAGTTCAGATTAATTTAAGTTGTCATAGTCTGATAATTTTCTAGATGAGAGAGTAGATGACAAAAATAATATTTATAATGTAAATTTCTAGGATTTTCAATACAAAATCCTATAAAAATGAAAAAAAACAAAACAAAAAACAAAAAAATAATAATCATATTATTATTTGGTAGAAGGAAAAACATGAGCTTTAGAATAAACGATTAATTATTTTTTTAGATAACAACATTTTCAAAATAGAAAATTATTATAAACTAAAAATAAAGTAAACAACCAATAAATGGTCATTTAAATTTAACATCATTTAATTAATAAACTTGGACGTGAAATTGGAAAAACCAACACGTTGTCGCACAATATGCCTGCTGGTGTTTTACAATGGCTTATGATGCAATTCACGCCCCAATGGGCAGGAGTTGGGCAGGAGTGAGGACTACTGGAATCGACTTACTTCAAACCTAGTTTAGTTTTTCTGACTACTAGAATTGATTTACTTCAAACCCATGGGATTTCGGTGAACGACTTCTGCAATCCATTTAATTCAGACGCATGGGATTCCGGGAAACGCGTGTCAGTCATGATATCCATCTCATCTAAGCTATCAGGCATCATTAAAGCAGCAACTGACAACCCACAATGCGATCATTATACGCTTGTGGGCAGTTGTACACATGCGGAAGTGGTCATGACAAAAAAGGCTGAGAAAAAGATTGATAACAGAAAAAAGGCGACCATAGAATAGAGTACTGGTAGGTGATCCTTTCTAAAAATAAAAAAATATACTAAAAAATCTAAAAATAAAAATTATAAAGAAAGGTTCAACCACAATAAAATCGAAAAGCTAAAAGCTTAACGGTTTCAAGCGGATTTGAAAAATTTAAGAAACCTCCATATAATCTCGTTGTTAAATATGGCAAGAGGAGGCACATATATTTTGGTTCAGAGATCAATTTTGTGATATGCAGCTACTTACATGACCGGGTGGATATTTGATCTTTGGCGGGCTGAGTCCTTTGGATATCAGATATTTGTGGCAGAGCGGCTGGACATGTGTGGAATAGGAATCTATTGGATATTTGATACTTGTGGCACAGCAGCCGGACATGTGTAGAATAGAAGTGGTTGTATGTATGATTAGATGAACAAACTTGAGATGTGTGAAAGATGAGCGGTGAGTAGGGTGGAGGAGATCTTTGGGTTTTCAGATCCGAGTATTTATCTGTTTTTGTTTTCTCTTTTGTTGTGTTAAGCATGGCCATGCTTACTTGTTTTAATAATTGTTGTGTGGTATGTGCTTGTTTTTTCTTCTTCATTTGTTTTATATTTTTATTTATTTTATTAACCCCTAGTTCGGAAAGGGTGGGAGTAGGAAGTGAAGATAAACTTGAAGTAATAATGGAACAGAGGAATGGGTTTATCAGCATTTCACAGACAGAATTGTTGTATTTGTTAGAAACTTAAATTTATGGATAGAAATATAAATAATAGATAATTGTATTACAGTTAATGTGTATTTTAGAATGATTTAGTTGTTTACTGAGGGCAAAAAAAGTAAACAAAAAAAGATAAATATTACATACTTATCAAAGAATTATTTCACATGTATACCTTCCTGGCTTGGGAGGCAGAATCTTGATGTTGAATAAACCACTTTCCTGGGATGAGCCCAATTTGTTTTAGTATACAAAGTTATGTGATCATGTTCAATTTTGTAACGAAAACATTGTATTAATATGTCTATATTTTTGTTTCTTTAAGGTCCAAGAGAGACATGTGGCTTTGGTGGCCTGGAGAGAGCCAATTAGGCTCCTGCAATCTACCTATCCTTCTATCCTCGAGGTCGTGAAGTAGTTAAATCTATTGTAAGCAAGTATCGCTCATGCATCGCAGGTAATAGCTGCAGAGTCTTGAAAGCTCAATGCATGCAACACATGGACTAGCTAGAGAGTAACGTTGAATGGATGGATTCAATGTTGCAGAAGTGGGGAGGCCAATGGTGGTGTTGATGGATCTAGGCTTGAATTGAATGGGTTGGTACAATTCATTATATTTGAGGCATTTAATAAATAGATCTCACTTTAATCTTAAAATCCCTGGTTCAAATACTTTTTTCTATCAGTCAAGAGATTATTTTACACAATCCTAAAACTTAGTTCAAATACTTTTGCCATGCTTTTGGAAATGCTCATCAGTTGTATTTTTAGTTTTAGTCTCAATATGCAAAGAATCTAATGGCGTTCAATGTTTTCTCAGAATCGTGGAGGGTTCCTAATAGATGTTCACATGTTTGATTGGAGTATTTGTCTGCCTTTGCTGGGTAGGTCATAAGAAATGAGATCCAAAGGGATTGGAATCTGCCATTTCGGCGCAGAAAGGTTAGGGTTCATTTGATTTTATGTTTTTCATTTATAGTATCCAGTATTTATAATATACCTTTCTATTTTTAGAGGGACGGAGATGGAAACTAAAATAGATGCAGCCTATGATTTCTTTTGTATTTCTTTTTTAAATTTAGTATTTATTTTTAGGGAACGAGTTTTGCAAATCCCTTCTCAAGTCCTCAAAGATACCCATGGCCATGGTTATCGCTCACGAATGCTTAAAATTATGGTTTCGTGTGAGAATTTTTTTTTTTTTGCCACTTATGTTTTTCTTTTATTTTAGTTTTTCAACCAACTTATATATAATGATGTGGAATGTAAAAATATTTTTAAAATATCAATAAATTTTTTAAATAAATTGATATTAGATGTTAGGTTAATATGTATTTTCTTAATATTTAATGGTTGTAAGTTTATAACTAATGTTAATTAAATTTTATAATATAGAATCATTGTAGTTTATTGTTTGTTAGTTTTATTTTTAAATAAAATCAATTTTTCATGAATATTTTTATTCATTATATTTAAAATTATAAATATTATGACATTATGGCAAATAATTACCACCGTGGACTTTTTTTCGTAATCATCACCTTTCAATAGAGAATTAAAAAATCACATGTTTTGATAGTTGCTTTTAATTAATATTTCAACATTGTAGATAATTATAACTATAACATCACAAATTATTATGAATACAATTTTTTTGTAACCCCAGCGATTACATATACATTTACAAAATATATCACGAAGTTTTTATAGTAAAATACAAAATAAATAAATATGCAATTTACAAAATAGCTTATGATTAGTTATAAGGAGAATTTTAAATGTTTGTATTTTTATTTTATTTTTTATTTTATTTAATTTGTTTGTTGTATATATGTTTGTGTTTGTTTCTTTGTGTTCTTGTTGATGTGGGTGTATACTCATTTTACACATACATAACGTCACAATTTAAATGAGTTGACTGGCCATATATTATTTTGTTTATATTAAAATTATTGTCTAATTTAATGCTGATTCTTTTTAGTGTGATGTTTTAGACTTTCCGGTGCCAGAATACCATGGAACATTTTGACGTGAAATCTTAATTGTGTTATTTAAACTAGTTTTTTGAAGCACCCTAGAAAACCCCTAGATTTAATATAGAAAAGATTTTTTTTTTTCCCAAAAGATTATCAATCAAAATATATTTCAAAAATACCATGGTGAATCTTCATCTTCTATTTTACATTTATGTTAAAGTTAATAAAAAATAGTTTGGAAGGATATCCTAGTATTTAGAGTATACAAGTATAGTTGTTTACTTATATTTTAATTTATATCTATTATTTTTAAATAGTATACATTTTCAAAATATAAATAACTATGACGCAATTATACCATTTTTAATATATATCACAAATAATTATACAAATGACAAAGACAATATCACAAATGATTTTTGGAAAGCACCATCATTTAAGGTACATTTAAGAATCAAAAGTTTTCATAACTGCATTTAATTAATATATATTTAATTAATAGAAATAATAATAAAATTACAAGAAACTATAATCATGTCCCAGATCAAGATGACTCTTTGTACAAACAACATGTAACCACTCATGCTGACGTGACTTTGTGCATTAATGGCTTGGGAAGGGTGACGATCCCATTCAGGTTCTCGTGTTGAGTATATTCAATATACAAGTGAAGGTGCCAATCACATGACCCCTAAGCACTCTAATCATGCTCAAGACATGATATCTTGTCTTACTCTCCATGAAAACAATCATTCTTATATTAACTATGCTCTAAAAGTTGTGTATATCTTCCATATCTATTGGTGTCTCCAACACATAGTTCCATCACCCTTATCAACCTCAAAAATTGTTATTTGGATTCCTTGCTAGCCTCAATTAGAGGTATCTATTAGTCTCTCCAATACGTAGCTCCATCACCCTTGTCAGCCTCAAAAATTGGTATTTGGATTCCTTGCTAGTCTCAATTAGAGGTTGTGATCACCTCGATCTATTTCTCAACATTGCTAGTGTTTATCTTTGTTATGTTTTCTCTTGGGTTGCCTTTTCTAGTTATTCTTTTGGATCCTTGTGGACCTTCTAGGTCTCTATTGTCCACCTCTACTACATTTGTTGGGCATCAGAGGCTAAGGAACACATAGAAATCCTCTCGCCAGTACATCCATGGTTCATGCAAGAGCACATACTCAACATGGAAGACGTGGATGTGGTTGTGCCCAACCTCTCACAATGTGGCATGCTCTATGCATGCAGTAATATGATGTGGACATGACAAATCTTGCTCTAAATTGCTACTTCTTAGCTCATAGACACACTCCATCAAATCATCTTACACAGTCATGGTACTCTCTGTCACTTTTTCCTGCCTACAACAGTTGCCATTGATTTCATGTGACATCAACATATTCTTTCCTAATTTAATCGATTGTCGACCTAACCATTTCTTCCATATCGGAGATCCACTCATCATAAATTTTATTAAGACAATGCTATGCTATCACTAAATTTCGATGCCTTCAGTTCCTTCTTTCTTAGCCCCTTTTGTCGTTTCCCTTCCATGGGACCATATGTTGTGACTGATGACTTTATTCTTCTCTTGACAATAGTATTGGTGCCTCCATATCATAGCTTGCATTAGAAATATTTTATGAGGTCTCGAGGTTCCGAGTTCCTTTTGCTTGACCATCTCTTGTTTTACACCATGGAACCAAGAGGTGTGACCAATGACTTAACGTTATGGTGATAAGGCATCTAGATCCAACAGAGGGGGTATCTTCCTATGTTGACTTGTCTCGCCCTTGGTTCTTTTTTTTTCTACATTCAGATGCCACCATACATCGAGGCTCCCTATATAGGGACTTCCTTCATATTTGAATTTTGGAGGAGTTTAGAAATTCTAGCCTCCTGAATAGTTCATAGAACTTAGGTGATAGGCCTTCTTTGTGCCCATTGGTCCTTTAAAACCCATGATCAATTTCCAACAAAATATTGGATCCCCAAGGCTCATCCCCCAATTCTTTTAATTAAATATATTAATGAAAAATATCATCTAGAGTTATTCAAAAACATGTTGACATATATTTTCGACTAAAATAATAACAATAGATTATTAGTGAAATGAAATAATAGTACTCAAATTAATTTAACATATTTTTATTGATTTCTTTTTTTAATGTTGTGGTTCACAAACACCCCGGTCAACGGGTGGCACTACGTCCATGGAAAAATATGGGTTGATCGACCCCGAAGGGAATCTAGCCTCCTGGCCCACTAGCAAGGCCTGACCCCAAGGGCTTTGGGGAGATTGGACCCTGTGACCTCCCAATGGCGAGGCACTGATTTTGACCAACTGAACTAACCCTTGAGGCTAACATATTTTTATTGTATTATTTGATAATTAGAATGAATTTAATAATTAATACATTTTCCATACACTTAGAGATTCTATATTATTAAACTGGTATTCATATTAGTGAAATACATGTGATGCATACATATGTACCTAACATACAACGGCCTTAATATGCATGTTAATAATCTTATTACATTGGTAAGTGACTATGGGTCATTACAATAATAAACATATTACATTGGTAAGCTACTATGGGCGATTACATAAACTACAAAAATTGAAATATATGAAACTTCGATTGGAGAGTTGGAATAAAGAAACGTTTGATGATATTTTGGAGGAGAAGAAAAAACTAAATGGGAAGATGAAAGCCATCCAACAAGATGTCATCATCAATTGAGGGAAAAAAACCCTCATTTAGGCTAAGATGGATGCATTATGGGATCTCAAGGAACAAAAGAAACAGGAAGAAATATTATGGAAGAAAATGTGAAAAATCCAACTTCTCAATGAAAGGAAGAAAAGTAATAAAATTTTGCATAAATCCATCCTATATGATCACCGCCTTAAATAATATCTCATGGAAAGGAAATAATGGGAAAATGCTAGAACTCAATGAGTAGATCTCTCAGGAACTAGCTCAGTACTTCAAACACATTATGAACAAAGTAGATATAGATAAGAAGGAAGCAAACACGTAGGTTAATACCAACATCATTTCCATAGGAACTGCAGAAGGAAAAATGGAATAAGGAGCTCTTGTGAGAAATCACCCATGAAAAGGTTGAGGAGACTATAAGAACGATTCCATCCAACAAGGTTCCAAGACCAAATGGTTTCACTATTAATTTCTTTCAATCACATTCAGCAATAATTGAGATGGATGTTAGGAAACCAACATAAGAATCTCAATGAGAAAAATCTATTATGATACCTTTAGATACCATCTGTCTCACCTTGATTCCAAAAAATGAGAAAGATGAAATCCTTATTAAATACAAAATGATTTCCTTATGCAATTTTCTGTGTAAAATAAGGAACAAGATCATTGCAAATGTATGAAGTATTTCCTCCCTCAAATGGTATCTCTCAAAAATACCATATTTGTAGTAGTAATACGAATCGTGGATAGAACAATGGTAGTGCGTTAAGTAATTAATTATCTAAAGGTTACCACAAGCATGATGTTAGGATTCTTATCTAAGTAAAAGACAATTTCTATACAATATCATTTTCGAAGAAAAGTGGATGAAATTGCTTCTTGCAATCGATATTTCCTAGTTGGGTGTCTAATATAATGCTCAACAAACAAGATACTAGAAACTTAGTAAGTAATAGTTAGGATTAAATACCAACTAGTGATTCCTCAGTTAGGATCCATGTAGTGTTACATAACCAGATCACAAAATCAGAAGAAAAAATAGATCACTGACTCGAAAATAAGCCTCTTCGAGGGGGAAAGTCCTTTTACATCACATCAATGAACAACGATTCAAATGATAGGACCTCCTTTCTATATATAAGATTCTAAGAGTTCACAATATAATTAGGGCCTACATAACAATAAAAATGTTCAATGGCCTCATACCTTTAAGATGGACATGTCATTAGAAAGAAAATCTATTTACTAGGACAAAATTATCCTTGATGTTAAGCAAAGAGTGCCAACTAAACAAGGATAACAAAAATCATAAAACAAATAATCCACAAGGATTTTTCATTTTTGTAAAGATTTGGTGAGTGTTTATCGTCTTGAAAATAACTCTCCAAATTTTCACTAAACCTTCATTAAATATTTCCAAATTTCCAAGTAATCATTTACATAAATTTTAGGGAAAATTTTCAAGTGAAATAAGTCTTTTATGATGAAGTGGGTACAAACAACATTTAAAACTAAGTTCTGGAAATTTGCCTCACCAAGTATTATAACACTATTTTCATCTAATTTTTGTTGTTTATGTAGTTTGAGAAGAGTTTCAATTTGTTGCTTTAGAAAGCCACATCAATCAAAAAAATATGGTTTATAAGGTTAAGTTTCAAGCTCATTTCATGATCATATGTGAATGTAATGAATTTCGAAGATTATTAAAATTGATAAAAATAAGAAAACAACACTATTTAGCTCCATAATCACATGTGACATAAGCACTCTAAAAAAAGAGATTTACCACCTAAAATATACAGTTTACAGTTTGTACACTTTACAAGCAATGGGTAGTTGTAGTCCTTTTTTTCCTTAAAAAAATAAAAAATTAAAATACATATTTCAATCATTGAAATGTTTGTTGCATTGATAGAAAAACATTTGAATAAATTTGTTTGATATGATATGTGAAGGCAATTATTATTATGGGAACTGCAATGATTTTTGTGTTGATAGGAAACAAATATACTTTATATGATATTTAAAGGGAATGTTATTAATATAATAATTGAAAATATTGTTATTACTATAAAGATAAAATTGATACATGAGCATTGCATATTCTAATTTTTTAGAAAAGAGAAAGATAATTAATACATGGGAAGAAATATGTGTGATATAGTTTGAATAAATAAACAAATATCTCATATAGTTTATGAAAAAATGAAATAGATGTGAACACTAAAGGGCTGAAAATTGATATTTTTAAAGTGAAATTGATTAGATAGATACTAAAATTATTATAAGTATAATGAGAAGGATAAGAAAAATAAGAGGCCATCATCAATAACCATTAAATCCTACTAAATGTTGAAAACATCAATTGACAATTAAGTAGAAAACAAAGGTTCTATTAGATGATTAATAACAATCAACATTGTTTATTTAAGTGTAACTAATTAGATGATCATGTACATACTTGAACATACATTTAAATAAAGTGATACTATAATATTTAAGCTCTAATTATTATATCCATTTTGTATGGAATTTTTATTTTAAACAGGCGAACATAATAATATTTAGTTATGATTAAATAGTTCACATAATAAATTCAATGACATGTTTATTTATTATGGCCAAATTACATTTAAAAAAAAATAATAAAACAATTCTACATAATTTCATATATCAATAGTATTAAATATTTACACAAATATTGATCAATTAAATTGAATGTAAAAGTTCTACTTTCACTTATTGGTTTTTAGTAACTCGTATCCACATTCCTGTGAAAGAACTATTTATGTAGCTATATTAAATAATTAAAAGCATAACCCCTTAGTAAAAACAATTATTAGTTTTACTATTATATGTTTTATTACTTGCAAATAATAATATAATTTACAAATAAATTAAAAAAATTACATGTACCTCTAAATTCTATGATTATAAAACATCAATTTATAATTGATCATCAATTGTATATTTATTGTATATTAAATTGGTTACTGTTGGAAACAAATCACCACGATGATATTTATTGAGGTGGTGTTAATTAAAAACAAACTTATGACTTTTAAATGTTTATTTAATAATGATGTTCACAATAACTTTCTAATCATTATTATTTGTAATATTGTCATGGTCATTTGGATGCTTAATAGTTATATATGGTATATTCTTAAAATGTTATTGTCCTTATCACTTATTTATATTTTGAAATATATATTAGTAGATAATGTGTTATTATTATGTATGGTTAAGACATATATTAAAAACAATTATAAAAACTTGTATTTTTTAAAAGTATTTTAAATGACGGTGTTCCCAAAAGAGTATTGTGATATTGTCATGGTTATTTATATTGTTTTAGTTATTTGTGATATATTTTTAAAATACTATAAAGGTGTAGTGGCATACTTATGTTTTTGAAATATATATCTGTTGTTAAAAATCAATGTACAAATGATTAAGTTTACAAATAATTCATGATTATAGTACTTATGATGTTATCCTTATATGTATAGTTGAAATATCTATTAAGTAAATGCAAATATGAAAGCTCAATTCATGATTATGGTTACATATGATGTTATTATTATATGTGTAATTGAAATATCTATTAAATGAATGCAAATATGGAAGCTTGTGATCTTTAGTGTATTTATATTTATTTGAGATATATTTTAAAAATATTATGAGTGTCTAATATTTATTTATATTTTTGAGATATATGTTGGGTGATAATACTTGTTGGAAAACATAAATATTAATTCAAATAAAAATAATAAACAATACTAGAAAAATAAATATATGATTGCAAAAGTTAATTTTGTTAAATTTAACATAAATATAAAAAGTAAAAATAAATATTTGTACTTCATAGTTGTGTTTTGAAATGAATATGATTGATAATAATAGCAAAACACATATATTTTTGTAAATTGAATATAAAAAGGTGAATAATATGATATTGAATTATAATTTTTACATATGTTTTGAAAGTAATATGTTTGATAATAATTGCAAAATAGATACGTTTTAGTAAATTGAATATAAAAAGGTGAATAACATGACACTGAATTATAAATTTTACATTGATATTGGCCAAAATCATTATCAATCACTTAATAAAAAATAAAAATAGAAATATTTAATATTATATCATATAAAATGAACTTGACTAGTCAATTTTAAAAACATTTTTTTTTTCAATTTATGCTAGTTTTGAGTTATATTTTTTAAATATATTAAATAATTGTTATAGATAAAATTCATGATCATAGTCATTTGTGATATCACAATTATTTGTGTTGTTGAAATACATATTATTTTAGTGTAATTATGAGAATATCTGACTTTCAAATATAGATTGTAGTTAAAAAAAATTCATAAGTTTTAGTGGTACTATAATAATAAAAAATATTAATTAAGAAAATGTGATATTATTGTTCTTTAAACAAATGATAAACTCCAACAAAACTATGAAATATCAATTAAGAAATTCTTTAAAAATAGATTTAAAGGAAGTTATTAAACAAATAATATTTGTAAAAAAAATCAAATTTGATTCAATTGAACACCAATTTATTGTAAACAAGTTATTATACAACATTCCAATAATTTAACAAGTGAATATTATCTATTTGTAAAAACATTGTACACTCACAAACAAGAATACTAAAAAACAAACACACAACAAAGAAAAACATAACATAAAATAAAGATAAGAATATTTAATTATAGGTGTAACGAGTTATAGAGTAACTTCAAATTGCATATTATTTATATTATTCCATTTCTACAGATTTCTAATATATTATTAAAATGTATATTCAAAGATTGTGCTCACAAAAAAATCCATTATAGTGATTTTTGATGTTATAATTATTTGTATTATTGATATATTATTTAAAGCAATGAAAAGACTTTTAAATTTTTAAAATTTATATGGAATGACCATGCTTATGAAATAAAAAATCATGGTTGTATGATATCATTATAGTTTTTATAGTTTTAAAATTATTCAAGAAAAAATGATTTTATATAATTAAAAAATGTAACAAATCATAAATTCAAACAACTTTATCACATAAAATTTCATTAGCATTAATTATAACCTTACAACAATTAAATTTAAAAAAAATCCAAATTATTGCCACAAAATATTGAATTTATTATTACATTCCACAACACAAAATATAAGTTTGTTTTAACAAACAAATAAAGGCATAACTGAAAACAAGAATCCTCAAGTAACCGTAACCACTAAAGGCATTCTTCATAGATAACCATGGGCATAGCTATCTTGAAGAGGCTTGAGAGGGGGTAAGCCCCCTCTTTAAAAAGAAAGGAAATACTGATTTCATTGATATGGTGTTTGAGTGTTTACAAATAATGATGTAATTTACAAAGAAAACAGAAATAATCAATTGAATCATCTTCATCTCCATAAAATTTAAACATTTCAAAAATTTGAATCAATAATTGTGTAGTATGATAATTAGAAAACATTTTATTATTTTAATTTAAAAAAAAAATAAAATAAGAAAAACAACACCAACAATGCTAAGAAATGATTAACCACAGTGAGGTGAAAAACAAAACAACCAAAATTCTACTTCTGAATATTTAAATAATAATAACAATAACCATAACAAGAATCTAAATGACCAGGGATGGCAAATGATTGTAAGAATCAAATAAACCCCACCATTATATCATATTACTGAAAGTACTTCTATGTTTGCTGGCTGGGTGAAGGAAGCAACGGATTCCAATTCCTTTCACTCCAAGGAGAGGCGAACCCACCCAAATATCGGTTATCAAGTAGCTAACAAGAGGAATTACAAATCCTGAACAATTGTCAGCAAACATTGAACCCTATTATGGCTTTGCATATCTACAGGGGTGTGTTTGAATTTGAAATAATCTGGAGAACGTTGAAAAAAGCATTGGAACTAAATAATCTGATGATGGAAAAAGCATTTGAACCGGGATTTATAAAGTTAAATCTGTTCCGTCTGGTCCATTGGCACAAAAATCAAAATCATGAAATAACCTTATATACCAAAAGAAATTCAAGATGATGAAATAACCTTATATACCAAAAGAAATTGGGCTCAGGCTTACTCCCTATTTCACATCAGGATTTGGGCTCAGGCTTACTCCCTATTTCACATCAGGATTCCGTCTTCCCAGGCCTGGATCTAGATCTGTATATCTATACTTCAAATTAAAAAAATAGGCTCCGTATATTTTTGTGCTCTGGCCATACAGTAAATCGTTTTAAAAATACATATCTACCTCTGTAAAATTTAAATATTATCAAACAATAAATACCTCAAGTAAATAAATCTAAAATGCACATTTGTCGATAATTATATTGACATCTACAGATTGAAATATGAAAAAAATTTAACAGTCAATACCTCCTCTCCTGGGATGCTGATGCCGATCGTTAATGCCTGCTGCACTCCTCACATATTTTCTCCGAACCCATTCCTCACATAGTTTCTCCTCTAGTCACAGAATCAGAGTCTAATAAAACCAACCTTCTCTTCAACCAGAGTCCAATAAAACCAAAATTCCAAACAAGAAAACATAAAGGAAATAAAACGTTAATAAGAAAACACAGGACACAATAATTTAATAGCAGGTAAGCATGCCCATGCTTAAACAGATGAGAAAACAGAAAGAAATTCAAAAAAAAAACCCCAAAAAACTAAATCTCGCTGCTCCTCTTTCACCCATCTCAATCTCAAGTGAAGTCTGCTATCTAAGCATCCCCATACATGTCCAGCCACTCATGCCGCCAGCGCTGAGTTGCTGTTGTCAAATATCGAGCCCTCCATCCAAAATAATATCACATCGCCTCTGCTTCACCTCTCACTAGCGGCTCATCCAAAGAAATGCAGTCCCTCTACATAGATGTCATATTTAATGATAGTGAGATTAATGCAGGTTTGTTAAATTTTTGAGATCCGCCGCCTGACAGACTGTCATAATACGCGTAGCCGTAGGCGCGTTGTCCAATTTCATGTTTTGAATTTTATTGTGCTTTTAAATGATCCATTTAATTTTTTACAGGCAGCTTTACACATTATATTTTTAAATTTTACAAATTGTGAAGTGCCTTTTCCCTATTATGGCCACGCATCCATCCACCTGAATTTCCTTTGCTGGGCTATTTCGGTGAACATTATGGAGCTGATCATTTCTCTTTTGTGGGTGGCTGCTTTAATGAGACCTACGAGAGCAGACGGCAGGGAGGTGTTGGGTGATTAAGGATGGTGGAAGCCTATGGGGTTCTAATCACACTTGAGGTGAGGAAGTCATTTCTGTCCATTCGAATTATCATAACATTTTATAGCCACGCCTCTTCTACTTCGATCCTTGTTTTAAAGTCTTTTTTATAAAAAAAGTCGGCAACTATGGATATCATTTATGG
>APFE030936088.1:0-32303 GCA_000404065.3 Pinus taeda
TATGGCTCGAAATTAGCTTTACCCAAAAAACTAAATATTTAAAAAAAAATTAGCTTTAGCCGAAAAACTAAATATTTTTCTCAATGTTTCTGATTTTCCGAGATCACACTAAGGTGCAGGGAAAAGAGCATACGCATGAGAAAAAAAACTTCCTTTCTGTTCTGATTTGCCCAGATCGCACAGAGTCGCAGGGCAAAGAGCATACGCAGAAATGAAAGGTATAGATCCGGTTAAAAAAAAAACTAAATAAACCGAAACCGAAATAAGCAGAGAGAAAATAACAGTAAACTGCAAATAAACACCTGTTTATCACTCCAGATCTTAAAAATGACGCAGATAGGGCTACCGGAAACCTTTTCGCGTGAAACGAAAGGGGTTCCTCACTGGAACAGATGCTCCGAACACAACAGAGTAGTCCTCTCAGCCCGAAAGCAGTCAGAAACAGTAGATCTAGGAAACGACAGCCGCATGCAGTTCTTACCGGCTTCAGATTTGGATCACCAACGGACGCGGCCCTCAAATAGCTCTGATACCATGTAGGAATTTACGGGGTAAGTTCCTCAGACAGAACACCAAAAGGACACCGCTCACAAACAGATCACAGATCAATACACCAGTATTTTGACGTGGTTAAAACCCTCAAAGAGGGAAACAGTTCACGGCCTGCGCCAACGTGGCTACTACAGGCAATTTATTAATAAAGAATGAAAATTTACATAAGCTTCTCTCATGCAAGGTTAACCTACAAATGACCCTCCATGCGCTTTAAATAGAATTCATGGACCAATCGGGTGTCAAGCCACGGATCAAGTGTCGGTAATACCGAGGAGAGAATGAACCGTCAGATCACTACATATCGTGACCGTCGGATTCTAAGTTACAAAAGTACATAGTAAAGAAACACACTTTACCTAACTCTATACTAGACCAAGATATACTTAACTATTCCTATGTGTCAGAATATCCTACACCCAAAAAGGCAAAGTGCTATGCATCACACTGTCTATCACTAGAACCTACAATGGATGACTGAAACTCAATTTTCCCATCGAGGAGTTGAGGTTTTTGACTAGTTTTCATTCTTGTTTGGTTGCTTGCTTAATTTGAACAATATCTTATCACTGAAGCCAACTTACATCACTTAGATCAGCCTCTATTTAGATCAAGATTGGTGAATGTTTTTTTGTGTTTGTTTTTCATTTACAATCCATTGTCAAAAGTAGTGTTAATCGATTTGTCGTTTCAATAGAAAAAGTGTCTTAAAATCTTCAATTTTCGTCGAAAAAGTGAAGTGTCGCAAAATCCTCCTTCATAGCTAATCGATTAAACTATTTTGGTGCATTTGATTTGATTTGATTTCGTTCAAAGTGTCAAAAAGATATTTCTTCAAACTTGAAAGTGTCATTTTGAGTCTTCCTTTCTCTCTTTGAAGAAAAATTGTCGAAATTTGTCATTTTTTGTGAAACATTTTTAGTCATAATTGCTGCATTTAGTTTTCCTTCTTGAATCATTCACATTAAGGAGAGTTGAAAACAAATACATGCATTTTGCATTTTAGCATTTTAGTTTGTGTGCAAAAAATATGATTTAGGGAAATTGCATTAGTGTGTGCATTTTGGTGTTTTCTTAAAAGTGCTTCTATGCTCTATCTCTTGTAGTTAAGATTTTCATTGTTCAAATAAACAAAAAAATTGCTTATCATTGTAGATGCATCTTTAGAAATTTCAGATCACATTTCGCGATGAACCATCAAAGGCAAAATTTTAAGAAAAATCAACTTAAAATGAACCTCAATGAACTTAACAACGCTTTGGAATCTAATGCAACACATTTAGAGGTCTAGGCTAGAGACGTGTTCCGGCGTTGTTAACCCTAGTGGCTATCGTTTTCATTGAAGGTTGGGTGATTCCTCCTCTTTGATACGACAAGTGGTAGCACAGACTTGTGCTCCATGTATCGTCACGTATATAGTGGGAGACCCCAATAGGATTAAATCCTTTATCCATAGGACACTAAGTCTTCTACCTTATGATCGCAATGCACTGAACACAACATTCGGGAAGATTGACTGTCGTATGTAAAGTCCTTGGTAATTTCTCTTTAATTTATCACCAAGGTGTATATTTCAGTTTTGCGATTGGTCTGGTAAACCTTTTTTTCTAGATTCTCCAGAGTAGTCACTTTCATTCCTTTTCAACTCTCTAAAAGAAAAGGTCCATCTGAGCACTTGTCCTTTCAGGCTCGTTAAAAATCCAAGGCAACTAGAGTCATATTTAGCTTTTTCTCGACTCTTTGAAACTAAAAAAGCAAAGTTGTGTCCAAGTGTCGTTAAAATTAATTGACTACGAAATAACATCATTTTCCCTTAGTTGATTTTTAAGTTGATCTAGTAAACCACAATCATGAAAGAAAGTCAATGAAAACCCTGTCGTTGCGGAGATTAGCGAGTCAACCGTCTTTGCCTCCGAAAGCGAAACCAATTCGGACAAAGTGGTCTCGTTTAACTAAGTCTAGTTCATCTAGGTTATTTGGAATATTCGTTTCAACATCTTCATAGACTCCAGTTACTCCAATTATTTCTGGTACATCCACCTTTAAAGAGGAAGTTTCGCAGTTACTAGAGGACATTAGAATTGATCTTGGTGTAGCAGTGAATACTTCTGAACTTGAAACAACTCCATCTAGAGTTCATCTGAAACCCATTCCAGTTCAAACCGAGGTTACATCTAAACCAGGAGTTGTTCAAGAACCTCCCTTTGAGATTGTAGTTCATTTACCTGAACATCTGGATTTTGAATTTCAGTATCCAGAAGTTGTTACTCCTCCAACATCTGTCACTGCAGAAACTACACCTTCTTCGGCTTTAGAAATCTTTTACGGACCTGATGGTCAACCTCTTCCACCTGGTTTGATTGCCATAGAGGAGATAGTAGAGGATCCCCCATCTGACACCCCATTTCATTTTAGAACTAGGATTAATTTGTATCCTACTACTCCTAATTACTTTCCTTCCTTTAATCCTGCCTCATCGCAAGTTCCCGCCGAATCGTTAGGACATATTTTGGACAAGTTAACCATGTCTGAACAACCGTCAACATCCAGGATTGTATCATTTGATGCATCTACGGTAGAATCTTCTATTGCTACTGCTTCGATGTTTTTTGATACACCTGAGTCACACTTGTACGGTGCATCATCCATTCCAATTGGTTACTAATCACTAGCTGGAACCCACTTAGGGGTTGCTTCTGCACCATGGTCAACTCCCATTTACTCATCAGGAATCCCATCTGGTTTTTCTCACATGGAAACTCAACAATTTGATCCTACATATCAGTATCAATTTGGGAAAATCAGTTATCAAAGACCGATATTCGTTAAACACTGGACTGCCACCATATGGAAAGCAGTATGCTTACTCACTGTTTCTTCCTTTTTCCGGGGGACAACCATATGAGAGTTTCCCACAGTATTCAGGTCAAACTAGAATTAGAGCTAGTGGTTGGCTACCAGTACTTCTAGATCAACCAAGGGTTGTATATCCAACACAACCAATCCAACCTGTGTCCAATATTCCCACTACACCTGCTGCTATGACTGTGCCACAGTCACAAGCACAACCTGTTGTATCTCAACTAGTAAAAATTGTTCCTTCTTCCTCGCAACCTCAGGTTTCAAGGCAAAAGGCTCAAGTTTCTCAGGTTGTTATACAACAGCCGCTAGTTTCAGGGGCTCAACAGCGACCTCAAGTTAGTGTTCTTTTATCCAGAACGACTCAGGCACACACAGGTACAGTTAATCTGCAACTTGGCCAATCTTCCACTACTGTACAACAACAGTCAGTGCAACAACCATGGCTATTGCAATATCAACGACCTCAATTCCAACAATCCCAACCCTAGTTCGGACTTGGTTCACAAGCTCAAACTGATTTTGGTCAATATCAAGCTTACCAAGGATCCGGGCAATAACGCTTTGCAGGTTATGGACAACCACGTTTCCAAACTGGTTATCAACAACTGCCTTATATTGGTTATGTCCAACAACCTTACTAAGGTTACCAGATGTAGATGCCTTACACTGGTATGCAAAGACCTATTGCTCAGGTGGTTCCATCTTATCCTGGGTATGCTCCCCCCGACCTGAATCGACAGTTGCCATTTGTAGCAACTCTAGAACTGCCAGATTTGAACCGGCTCACAAATGATCCAATTGCATATGCCCCTTGGTGGCCGACAATTCCACATAAATTGCATCTAACATTCCAAAGTTCAATGGAAATCTAGGAGAAGACCCATCGAATCATGTAATGACTTTTCATATATGGTGTTCATCCAACACCCTGAATGATGATTCAATTAGACTTCGTCTTTTTCAGGGAATGCTTACTAGTCCAGCTGCAAAATGGTATATTGAATTACCTAGAGCTTCTTTTGATAACTTCACCATTCTAGCCACTACCTTTCTAACCCACTTTCAGTTACCTATCAGGTACGAAACTGGAACAGAACTTCTTACCAACTTTAAACAGACTACCTTCACTCACATATCATATCATATTCATGAGCGGTGGCATCGTCGTCGAATGGTTAAGATGTATGTTCCTAATAAACTTTTAGCTGAGTGGTTTATAAAGTCCTTATTGCCATCTATCACTGAGGATGTGGTGAAAGGAGGAGTTGTCACAGAAGAGCAAGTCATTGCTCGTGCCTAATATTTCGATCTCATTTATACAAAATTAGGCACACTCTATGAAAAAATTCCTGACGCACCTAGGCCATCTTTCATCACTCCACCACTTCCAAAATCGAGTAGGGACTCTCATGCCAGCGACGGCGTGATCAGTTCCTCAAGCACACAAACGGTAAGAGGACCATCTATTCAAGCTCTTTCTATTTCCAATCAAAATACAAATTCATCTGAAAACACTCTTGCCTCTGAGATTAACGTTGTGTCATATGAAAAAGGCAAAAATCCAAAGCAACGAGGAGGCAAGAAGAAGGGAAAGAACAATAAGAAGAAACATGAGAATTCCACTCCTGAAAAATCATCTGAAACCCCTACTACAGCTAGGAAACCTCGTTATCCATGTTTGATATGCAATGACGAGCATTTCACAAGAGATTGTCCACATCAATCTGAGGTCTCTAAACTTTTAAAGGCTTCAAAAACCTCAGCGGTGCTGACAGATCCGTTTCTAAACCCATAAACACATTTGGTTGCCACTGATAATGCTTACACATCCCAAGTGCTTAGCTATCCATCACAAATAAGCAAATGATGTTTTGGTATTGACAAGGAATAAAGATTACGTGAATCCTTTATCGTCGAATAACCAGGCTACTGATCAACCTAGTAATTCGACCACGACTTTGCTAGAAGTAGTTCCACCAATTATTCCTAAGTTAACAATTAAGCCACCAAAGGGAGTTGTACACAAATCGACATTTAATTCTTATGCTCAAGTAGCCTAAAATTATAATATAGTGGAGGATCTGGATCAATCACCTTCTGCTATGTCAACACTCGAGGTATTGCAAAATTGTCCCTCCCAAAAGCAGGCTTTGTTATCAGCGATAGGTGGGATCGATCCTATGGATTCCAATATTGTGGTCTTTAATCATACATGATATACACCACAATTACCAACACAACTAGATTTCCTTATACAGGTAAAATCCCACAATAAAAATGTTCATCGAACCATTATTGATGAGGGGGCATCTACTTGTATTATGTCAATGGGTTGCTAGAAAGCTCTTAGTTCACCACCCTTGTCACGATCACCAACAACACTAAAAGCTTTCGATGGAAGAATTTGCACTCCATACGAGATTTTAAAGAGGTTGCAAGTTGAACTAGGGGGAAAAATAGTAGATATTGAAGTCAAGGTCGTTGATGGACTCCTTGATTACAGTATTTTACTAGGAAGGCCTTGGGTATATGCTATGGTTGCGGTTGTGTCCACATACTTTTGAACAATTACATTTCCCTTCAAAGGTGGAATCACAGTCATTGACCAACTAGCCTTCTTTGCTAATAGCTCACAAACTATGGGAAGCATTCCATTGATACATGGAAATTCACAATCACTTCAAAATGTTGGAGTAGGTCTCCTAAAAGATCTTTCCTTGATGGGTACTTTTACCCCTACCGTCACCATCTGGTCTCATGGAAGTGGCAACAGTGGAAACCTGCAACATGATCTCTTCTACATCATCTAAGTTTAAGAAGAGTTCCAACTATTTTGAGGGTGATGATCATCACGAGGCGATGCCGCCAAGCCCCATCGAATCATTATAGAAATCAATCTATTTGTCTTGTGCGGCGAACCCACATCCGCACTCAATAGTTGTATGGGTAGATAGGTCTTTATAATATGGCACCCCTTCTAACCCTTGGTCACGTATACATTCTACAGATGAAGGAATCATCCAATCAATGATAATACGAGAGACACCGTGGGAAGATTATCTTGATCGTTCCCACCTTCGAGATGACAATGAAGATTATTCAAAAGAATCCAATCTCCCTTCAATCGTTGAATTTTTATCAAATTATAAATACAATCAATTCTGAGCGAAATCTGTCTAACATTGAAGAAACAATCTCCATAAATATTTCGACCAAACCCAATGTTGTAGAAAATATTCACGTCAGCAAATCTTATTCTCCATCAGAACTAGATAATTGTTGTGCTCTTTTTCTCGAATTCAGAGATATCTTTGCATGGTCATATGAAGAAATGCCAGGCATTGACTCAAGAATTGTTGAACATGAGATCAAAATGTATCTTGATGTCAAACCAGTATGACAACGGCTTTGACCTGTTCATCCAAAGAAAGCCACTGCCATTAAAGCAGAGGTTGAAAACCTTTTGCGTGCTAGCTTCATTTTCCCTGTACCTCTCACTGATTGGGTATCAAATATTATTCCAGTGATGAGAAAACAAGGGATAATTAGAGTGTGCATCGATTATAGGGATGTAAATCAAGAATGTCTGAAGGACAAATATCCTACACCCTTTATCGACTAGATCATTAATGATGTCAGATGTGAAATCTTTTCATTCATGGATGGATTTTTTTGGCTACAATCAAATCAATATCCGCCCACAGGACCAATCAAAAACTACATTTATATGTCCATGGAGCACATTCACATATCGCAAATTACCTTTCGGTTTGATGAACGCAGGGGCTACATTTTAGAGGGCAATGAATTATGCCTTCCATGGCATCAAACACTTAGTTCAACCATATCCTGACGATCTGCCTGCTCATTCGAGAAAATGGAATGATCACCCGCAACATTTGAGAGCCATATTTTTATTGTGTTGGCTCTGGTCATCTGCTTGGCTTTATAGTTTCTAAGGAAGGAATTCAACTTGATCCAATAAAGGTTTAGGCAATTCTTGACATGCCTCCACCTTCAAATTTGTTACAGGTCCAGAGACTTCAAGGGAAGGCAAACTTTTTGAGGAGGTTCATTCCAAATTATGTTGAGCTAGCTAAAGGTTATACATGTCTATTGAAGAAAGGGGTACCCTTCCATTAGGATCAGGTTGCGCAAGATTCCTATGATGATCTCAAAGATTCCCTGATAAAAGCATCATTAATGTATGCCCCAAACTATCAAAAAGACTTTTACCTGTATCTCGTCGCTGCAGATACAACCATCGGTATGGTTTTATTGCAAGAAGATAATGGAATTGAACATCCTATATATTATTTAAGTCACAATCTTAATGATACAGAAAGTAAATATTCATATGTTGAAAAGTTAGCTTTAGCAGCCGTTCAAGCTGCGTAGAGATTTCAACATTATATTCTCCTTCGCAAAACTACTATTGTATCAGATTGCAACCCTATGACATACATCTTGTCATGTCAATTGTTGGGGGGGAATATTCTAAATGGATATTCATTTTGCAGGAGTTTGATTTGGAATTCATCAAATCCAAGTCAAAGAAATCTCTCGTCTTTGTAGAGCTACTTTGCGACCTTCCCTCGTCCTCCAACGATTTAACATCATAAGCATCAATCTTGGATGAGTCTCTATTTCTGATATCGTCAAGTGATCCGTGGTATGGGGATATACTGATCTATCTCCAGACCCAAGCTTTTATGCCTAACACCTCTCGCTCTAAACAACGACGTACTTGATACCAAGCCAAAGATTATCTGATTGTTGGTGATACACTTATCATCGTGGTGTCGACACGATATTAAGAAGGTGCCTCACACACGAGGAGGCCAAAAAAGCTTTGAATGAATGCCATTCAGGTGCTTGTGGGGGGCATTTATCTAGTTACGCAATTTTACAAAAAATCTTATGAGATCGTTACTTCTGGCCAACTATATTCAAAGATTGCATACTTGCTATCAGAAAGTGTCATGCTTGTCAGATTTTTTATCGTAAAACCAGATTACCACCTGCACCACTACATCCAGTTATTATTGTTGGCCCATTTGCAAAATGGGGCATAGATTTCATGACATGTAACCCCACCTCAGCCGGGGGGCATGGGTATATTATAGTCGTTGTCAACTACTTTACCAAATGGGCCGAGGTGATGCCTACATTGAAAAACAGTTGCGAAATGGCTACTCTTTCTTTTTCAATCATGTGGTTTCTAGATTCGGTGTGCCACAAGCTATAGTCACAGATCATGGGTCGTAATTTCACAATCATATGATGATCGAGTTAACTACCAAGTTAGGACTATCTCATAACAGTTATACTCCATATTATCCGTAGGCTAACGGACAAGTTGAGGTAATCAACAAAGTCCTTAATCGTATGATGCAAAGAATGATTGGAGTCCATAAGCGGAATTGGAATTTAATCCTGTACTCATCTTTGTAGGCATACCGAACCTCGGTGAGAAATGCGACCAGATTTACACATTTTTAGTTGGTGTATGGTTTGGAAGTAGTCTTACCAATTCAATGTGAAATCTCATCCCTCAAACTCACAATTGACCTGCTACCTGACACTTTTAAAGAAGAAGCTCGTTTCTTGGAACTAATCCATCTGGACGAAACCTGTCATGATGCAATATTAGCTAACGAAGCACATAAGAAACGCATCAACGCACAAGATGACAAAAATTTTAAGCCTCATGTCTTCTCAGAAGGTGACCTGGTCTTGCTTTACGATCAAGGTTCTGACAAATTAGGAGCAGGGAAATTTTAATAATTATTAATGGGCCCTTATGTTGTTAAACATATGTTGATAAAAGGAGCCTATGAGTTAGTCGATTATGATGGGACTCCATTGTCGCAACCCCGAAACGGGTTGTATCTCAAACGTTACTATGCTTGATTAAGTGTAGTAAAAATCATTGTACATATGCTTTCACTACATTTTTGTGTGTTAATGTTTCTTTTAGAGTTTCAATCTGGTTAGGTAATCCACTTCACATTTGTTTCAGATGTCAAACTTTTCGGAACCATTTGTTGGGTATGCCGATGGAGCTAGTTGTAGTACGCAGAACTTATCTTCTGCAGCCTGGGCCATCTTCGCTCCAAGCGGCGAGTTAGTGAGTTTCAGAGGGATATGTATTGATCGATCGATAAACAACATCGCTGAGTATAGCACATTGATTGACTCCTCTCTGATGCCATTTCACATGGCATACGTTGAATCATTGTTAGGCTAGATTCACAACTTGTCATTCTACAGCTTACTGGCGTTTTTCTGACTGAAACCCAGCTATTCATCACATGTTCCTAAGAGTTAGAATTTTGGAAAGACATTTTGATTTCATTCAATATCAACATATTTCCATAAATTTAAACAAATTGACTAACTATTTAGCAAACTATGTGTTAAATAGACACTTGCAACATATGTAAAGAAAGCATTTCACATCATCATTTGCATAGGATTTCATCACTTAACCACAATAAAACTCTGAAAGTCAAATAGATAACTATTTATAAGTTTTCACAAATATTTTTTGTCCAAGACAAAATTGGTCATCTGACCCCAGAAACTCAAAATGAATGCAGAAAAACATCCTGGACTAGTGCTATTGATGATAACAGGTCACCGCCTGTGCTATCATACACACGAGCCTCGTCTAACCACTCGGCACACCAGTGGTATGGCACTGCAGCCTCATGGGTAACTCATCAATCCAGACATCTGGGATGCTGAGAGTTAAGCTCTCCACATGATCCTGCAACTGAGCCAAGGTCTCGACTATGTCCAAATCTCTAAGGACTTCCCTCCTGACAGCTCCCTCCATTGGAACATCTGCTTCCCGTGGGCGTGCCACAGGTCGGACTTGTCCAATATTTGCATACACATATGAGCTCGTTTAGTCTTAGTAACAATCAAAAAACAAAAAAAATGGAAAACAAAAAAAAAAAGTGTGGTCAAATCAATTTACCGATAGTGCTCCACTACTCCCCGACTGGTAATGCTAAATCTGGATCGCCTCAGAAATCCATCTTTACATATGGATATTTCGCAAAAGCCATCTCCTGACGGTCAAACCACTCGAAGAACGTAGATGAAAAAGAGATATGTAACTGGCCAGCATGCCTAGCCATAAGGTCTACCCATTGCTACATCCGTGGTTCTCTCGGTCCAAGCACTCCCAAAGAAATGTTTTGTGGTTGCATGAGCGGGATTCTTTCCAAAGCAAAGGAAATCAAATTGGACCCATAATCAAAATTTTTGGTCTTTCCAGCCTTCACTTTGGACAGTTGATCTCTCATAAGTGGAAGAACCACCTCACACCAATTGAATATCTTCGGTTCCAGGCATTCCAAGGCATACTGCATGTAAGATCTGTTTGCTAAATGTAAAGTTGCACTGCCAACCAATCTATCAAGGGTAAAGAGAATAGTCCTCAAAGGTCAATCAATAACATCTCAGTTATGAATCTTTCCATCTCTGCTGTGTTGGGATCCTTCCCGATAGAACTGATGAATATAATCTCTCACTGATTCGCCTCCTCGGGCGAGTCCTGATAATGAAAGTGGGGCACCCCGCCTCGATAAACCTGTCAGAAAATAAATATCCTCGATGGTGATAGGAATAGATTTACCCTTGATCTAGAACACCTAGTCAATAGGATCCCAAGCATGAACAAGATACTACAGCAAATCCATCTATTGTCTCGTGTTGGACAAGCGGAAAAACTTTAGCAAACCACAGTTCCTTAATGCATGTATTGTGCCCTAGTCATTTAAGGCAATCATGTCCTACTCTTCATTCTCTCGTTCTCACCATGTAACGACCATTTTGATCCAATGAATACATGAAACACAATCAATAGGAAAATTAGGATCTAATTTGGGCAAAAATCAGTTCAAAATTTGATGAAAAACAATTGTTCAAACTTGGTGTTATGTGCCCATCACACTTAGCCCTTGAGGAAGGTGCTATGCCTAGCAGGTTGCCTCTTAGAAGTCCAGTATGCATCGCACTTTTCGATAGGGAAAGGGTTCAATGGTTGAAAAACACATTTTTAAACCCTAGAGGCCCAGAAAGCTAAGAAAAGTTGCCCAAAACTGAAAAAGAATAGAATAGAATTGAAGAGCATAAGGATAGCTCTTACCTGGTACCGACGATGCGAGAAATGATCCACATAATCTCTCGCAATCAACTGGTGAAATTTGGGGGAAAAAAACCACTTCAGAGCTCCAAAACCCAATGTTAGAAATGAAATGGTGAAAATGAAATGATAAAATTGGTTTTTATGTTTACTTTTTTTATTTTATTCATTTTTTCATCCATAAATATGCATTTTTAATCATTTTGATGGAGCTTTGAGCAGGATGAACAACTGAGAACATAATCTGATGTGCTGATGGTAAATTGTGCATCTTTGACCACCAAGCAAACTTTTCATTTTCTTTTCGAGCTTTGATTTAAAAATGAAAAGGGAACTATAGAGTCCTCTTTAAAATCTTTTGAAACTCTTTAAATAAGAAAAGATAGTCGAACGCTCGTCTCTTCCCGCTTGTTAAAGTATTGAAAACGACATCCCTCTTGTATTATTTTATCCTTTTTCGGACCTGAGGGATTATTTTACGAAAAAGAACTTATGGAGTTTTCTTTTCGTCTCTTTTCAAACTCTCTAAACATGGAAAGGACCGAGTTATCCTTTTCGTTAAACTCATTAAAATAATTACGACAAACTTGTCCATCTAGACGAGACCAAGTTTCACCATCGGTAGACTCGTTAAAACATCAAATAGCAATGGGTTTACCCGAAGGGTGAATTATAGAACAAGCATAGGTTATCCTTCTCAAGCTTGATAAAAATTAAAGAGGTACTGGTCAGCAATGACTGGGGAAAAAGGGGAAAAATCTTGAAAACTTATGGTAGCGAGTCGCTCTTGAACATGACACTTTCACTTCATCTTCGTGATTGAGTTGGGTTGGGTTATTCCATTTGTTGGTCATCATACCATTGGTCTATCACACCATCCATCTCTTTGGGTTAACGCTACCAATTCATCTCAGTGTCACCGATATGTTCAAGAGAAGTCATCCAGTTAAAGTCTCATCCATTGCAATACCACAAACCTTAATTTTCATGACCGCTATTCCTAAACCTTGTGTCATTAGTTCGTTTCCATCTCCAAAATCATTTACTTCGTTTCGTGTCGTAGATGTGGGATACATCAAGACCCTCCTATGATGAGTTGTTTCTTGTTGACATCAGTTGATTATCCAAGAAGTTGACTTAGAAACACCCTTTCAGTGCTTTGAAGCTTGCATACATCAATGGCAAGTTTCTCTCTTCCGGCAATAAGTTGAAATCAATGGCCTTCGACTGAAAGATTTTGCGCAGTGTTCGACATCGAATCATCTATTCACACCACGTGAAATGTACTGTAGTACCTTGAGGATCATCATCATTATCGGTGATCCCTCTCGCATCTGTTAATAGCTTACATCATTGGCTGGTAATCAGACGATGTCTCTCCATGTTCGACCTCAGAACATCTTTTTGCATGGTTTGACTTGTACATTGAGTGAATATTGAACAAGTTTGAAGACCCTGGATCTCGTTTCATCCATCCAAGATGTGATATATTCAGGAGTACAAAAGCATCAAATGTACACAGGATTTACACAGATGGTCATCCTAATCCTGGATTACAAGTCTATATCTGCAGACGACTGTCTGATCTATGTACATGTAATTAAAGTTTATAAAGTTGAGCATGAGAATGCCTCCCTCAGCTAATTCATGAAAAAATCATATTATCATGATGTATTGTATTGTAATTGATGCAGGTCACCTCCAGTTCAAAACTTCTGATCCTCATGATAAGGCATTTCACCCGACATGAACATTTACGGCCTCATGCTTTAGGGGGCAACTGTTATAGCATATTTGGGCACGTCAAACCCAATTCACATGTCAATGTATTAGGGTTCATCAACCCCTAAATAGTTGTTTTATGCCCTAAAGGAACTAATTCATATGAATGCCTCATTCCCCAAAAGTTCCATCTCAAAAATCATCCAGAAAGTGCCTAAAATGAATCATTGCTAAAAGCCCTGTGTTAGGGTGCTATGCATAGCAGGTACTACACTGTCAAAGTGCTATGCATCGCAGTTTGGCCCTCTAGTAGGTGTGATGGGCGAGTTAGGACAAAATTTCAAGAGAGTTTGAGTCGGTTTCTCATGGAAACTTCTAGAAAATTCTCCTGTGCCACTTGCCCCTCTGAATTCGCCCAAGGATGACCAAGGGAATTAGGAAACCACCTCCAATTCCCCTCTTTCATGGAACCAATTCCTAAAAATAGAAAGGCATTCATCATCCCCATTGATGACTCAACCTCCTGCAATCATCTATAAAAGGATCTCTCATCCAAGAGATCAGGAGGCTCAATTATTCTGAGTTGTAAGGAAATGCTGCTAGTTTCAGTATTGAGGTGAGAGCATTGTGTTATTGTTGGTATGTTCTTGCTGATTCATGAGGTGAAGAAGGCTTGAAGCTGGGAGGATGGTGCCAGATCAGACTTCTTATGGGTTGTAATTCTCCTTGTTATCAATAAAGTTCTTTAAGATTTTTCCCAATTGATTGTGTTAACTGTGAATGCATTCATTTGTTTATCATATTTCTAATTCTATGATGTTTATGCTGTGATGGATCATTATGCTTTGCTAGGTCTTTGTTTCTGTAGCTGTGCAGGTACTCTCCAAGCATGTTAAGTACGGGGAGGAGTTATGGAATCGGCCAAAGGAGAGGGAGATCAAGTGAGGATTCAAGCGAAAGTTACAGGTTGGTCTTTCATAATCTCTTTCTTATCTATCACTCATAGGAAAGATAGTGAATTGCTTTGACTGTTGTTTCTAAGTTAGCTACCAAACCTAGAGGGCTAGCATTTCTTAGAAAAACTAGTTTTCCCAGAAACAAGAGCTTGTCCTTGGAAATTCTACTATTCAATTACTAGGGTAAATGGTTCTACAGCCTTACATCAGGCCTCATGAGTATCTATGAGCCTATCAGTGGAATGTCTCACCACAGTGTTTGATTTGTGCACACCTCTACTGACCAATATGAAGAACCAATTGACTTCCATTAAGAAGGGTCAAACAAATAATTTTGGATATGGAACAATCTTATGCTCATTATTCTTTGAGAAAGTACCTGGGCTTCGACCCAAGGTATTATCGACTATCAGCAGCCTGAGGGATCCACGGATGGGCAGATGGGATGACCTGAGGAAATTCCTATGGGGTGTTGATGTCCCCAAGACAACTTTCAACGACGATTTTTTCGCATGGTGGGATCAACACGTCATCGCAGTCGATGACTACCCCTATGTCGGGATGGATTTCCGAGGAGATGCAGATTTAGTATTACCACCAAATGCAACATGGAGCGCCATAGGTAACAATTTTTAAATTTTTAATTTCTTAAGATTTTTTGGATTTTTAATATAAATGTACTTAAAATTATTTTTGATGGGAAAAGACACTTACAAAATATATTGATCATGTTTTAGATGTGGGGCTAGTGACACTTGACAGATCTCCCTGACATAGACGTCATGGAAGAGATGTCGAAAGGGCTACAACTAAGACAGAGAGAGTTCTCCATGTAGTTCAGAGGAACTTAGTGAGACTAACTCACCAAGTACCCATGATAGCCATAGAGGACCCGCATGAGGAGATGCAGCGTCGCATGGTAGGAGTACCATGAGATTGGGTATGGCTCTTCTGACGTGTGGCCAATGTCGTTGTTTATTTTCTAGCTCCTCATCCTGACCCTGCTAGATAGATGATCAAAGCTTTTTTATGATTAGACATGATGATGGGCATACGCCCAAATTTTGTAGGCCATTTTGTACCAATTTTTGTATATTTTTTTGGACACAAACACTCTATCTATGTACATGTGATTTTATGATGATCATATATACAGATGATACTTTGATTATTTTTTATGTTTTTTAATTTGATGAATGATTTATATGCCAATCCAATGCTTGATTAGCAACAAAATCAGCTAAGGAATTTTCTGATTGTGGAATGTGAACATATGTGATATATATAAATGATCATTGCAACAATCGTACTCTCATAAATTGGCAGTACAAATAGGGATATCGTACCCGACAAATGTTATTCAGCTAAGATACCACCAGTTGTGAGTCTAAATAAACCACTAACAAATCAATATCAAGAGATATCACTTCATATAGCAAATTAATAATGATAGTATATTCGACAATATTATTCGAAATAGGACTCCAACTGGCCAGATGGATAATAAATCACCCAAGTCGTGGAAGCGAGGTTCCGGGTGTGCCTACTCCCACCATCGACAAATCCTAGGTATACTGAATTGTCCGTCAATACCTGGCAAAGAAGATCAAAAATATCGACATCACTAAAATCGATAGATAGATATGTACAAACATACAATATATACAAACAAGTAAGTTCTCAACCAAAGCCTAAGCAAAGTACTTATTAAGGTAGAGCCCATTTCTGGGCTTCGCCAACTTGTTTCCTTCAAAGTCAATTAATTCATAAGCTCCCTTTTTCAAAACTCGCTTGACGATAAAGGGACCATACCACATAGAGTTAAACTTGCCTACCCCCAAGGCATATTTGTCTTGATCATAGACCAGGACAATGTCACCTTCACAAAAATTTCTAGGACGGACAACTTTATCGTATTGAGTTTTTACCCTCTTTTTATGGGCTTTGTTTATTGTGGTGGCATCTCGACGTTGCTCATCAAGAAGCTCCAAATGAACGAGGCACTCCTCGAGACTAGAACTCTATGGAATAAGTTCAACAACTAGCTTAAGAGAGGAATTTCACATTAAATAGGAAAGATAGATTCCAACCCGTAAACTAGTTGAAAAGGAGTAAAGCCAGTGGTAGTCTTAACTGACGTTCAGTATGCCCAAAGTGTCAGATACAACATGATGTGCCAATTGGATCGAGCCTTGTTAATCATCCTTTGCAGGATGATTATAAGGGATTTTTTCACGGCTTCATCCTACCCATTGGCCTGAGGATGATACGGAGATGAATGCTCCTACCAGAAACACCAATTAAGAGCCAATTCAGACATCAGTTGATTTTGGAAATGAATGCCATGATTAGTGACAATCTCTTTAGGGATACCAAATCATGAAATACCTTGATTCCAGAGAAACAAGACCATTGTTTCATAGTCATTTTTAAAAGTAGGCATGGCCTCAGCCCACTTCATAAATTATTCTACGGCCACAATGATGTACTTGTGATTTCTTGCCGAAGGCGAATTGCAAGTAGTAAAATCAATGCCCCACTTCGTGAAAGGACCGATGATGATAACAGGGAAAAGCAGAGCTGGATGTGCGCACATCTTCCGAGTATAGACTTGACAACGATGACATCTTTTGACTGCTTCAATGCAATGTTTGAAAATCGAAGGCCAAAAGTAGCCTGCTCGCAAATTTTTTTGGGTTGTTGCAAGCCTAGATAGATGACCACCACAAGCTCCACTGTGGCAATCATTAAGAACTGACTAACCTTCTTCCAAAGTTAAACAACACCTAAGGATTGAAACAATCCCGTGACGATATAATGTGTGACCTATAATAACATAATTCTTAGCGAGGTGATGCAACTTTCTACACTCATCTTTAGAAAAAGCGGGCGGAAACTTCGAATTTTGGAAATATATAATGATATCCCCATACCAAGGATGTTTTGAAGAAATAAGAAATAAATTTTCATCGGGAACATTTCCCTTGTGAATAATTTCTTCCTCACAAGGCAACTCTGATATCAACTTTGCAAATACTAAAGATTTCTTAGATTTAGATGACATGAATTCGAGATTGAGTTCTTGCAAAATGACAATCCATATATTATATTTATTCCCAATCACTCGCCTACTAAGAACAAACTGAAATGGATTTACAGATGCTAAGACGAACATTTTTTGAAGCAGAATGTAATGCCAAAGCTACTGGACATCATGGATAGCTGCCAAATCCAATTTCTCAATGGGAGAATACCATAGTTCAGGGCCTACCAAGCCTTGACTTAGATAGTAGACTACATGCTCAGATAAGGCATCATCTTCCTGAACCAGAACCATACCGATGGTTGATTCTGCTAGAGTGAGATACAAGAGGAAATATCTACTATAATTAGGTGGACTCAACAATGGAGAAGAGGTTAATGCTTTTTTCAAAGCATCAAAAGATCGTTGCATGAAATCATCCCATAAAAATGGGACTCCTTTCTTAAGAAAACACATAAATCCTTTTGTGATCTCAACATAATTGGCTATGAATCTCCTCAATAAATTTTTCTTTCCTTGGAGACTTTGAAGTTGATGTATGGAATACAAGGGAGGCAACTGAAGTATTGCCTCAACCTTGAAGGGGTCAACGTGAATCCCCTCCATTGATATGATGAATCCTAACAACCGACCTGATGTGACTGCGAAAACACACTTATTCGGATTCAACCGGATTTTATAAAAGCGACATTGCTCAAAAACCAACTGAAGATGTTGAGGATGATCAATTATCTTTCGAGAACGAGCATCTAAATCATCCAGGTATGCTTCGATAATGTGTTTGATGTCGTGAAAAGCATAAGACATGGCCCACTGAAAAGTGGCTCCAACGTTTTTTAGGCCAAAAGGCATCTTTTTGTAGGCAAATGTACCCCAAGGACAAATAAATATTGCCTTGTGCTAATAGTTTGGACGTACAGTAATTTGATTGTAACCAGAGAATCCATCCATGAATGAAAAATTTTCATTACCCACACATTCATCAATAACTTGATCAATAAAAGGTGTGGGGTAATTGTCTTTTGAACAAGCCTTACTGAGGTCCCTAAAGTCAATACATACTCGGATCGTTTCTTGTTTTTTCTCTACGGGGGCTGGATTAGAGACCCACTCAGTTAGAGGAATGGGGTATATAAAGCCCGCCTTTAGCAGCTTTTCAACTTTAGCTTTAATGGTTGCTGCTTTTCTAAGATTGACTAGTAGAAGTTTTTTACGAATAGGTTTAGCATCTTCGCATGTCTTGATATCATGCTTGACTATAGATGGATCAATTCCAAACATTTCCTCATAAGACCAAGCGAACACATCACGAAACTCTTTGAAGAGATCAATATAAATTTGAATTTCTTCAGGGGAACAGTCAACTCCAATGAAGACATTTTCGATTATGTTAGGATTCCTAGAGATGTTCATGGGTACAATTTGTGAGATGACAAACATGTTACCTTCGGTAGAAAACTATGCTAGGACCAAAGGGTTTAAAACTGTATGAACATCACTAGTAGAAGGGTTGGACAAACTTGACTCAGTTTATCACAAATGAGGGAGGAAATATGAATGATGATGTAAATCATCCCATGGTCTATCAACACCCATCATTGCTTCAAGAATTGCTTCCTTAGATGGTAAAAATGTATCTAAGAAATCATGAGCCAAAGTTGAAACGAGGGTCCTGGCCAGAGCCACATATCCATATAACTCCTCAGGTGAGAATGGAGTAGGATGGGAGTTTGCAAAGTTAACAATAGACTGATAAGAAATTTCTGTTGCAGACATAGGACATGCCATTCCACCTACCTGTCCTCCATCTAATGTGGTGGTAGATGAGGGTAAAGGCTAAGGGTCTAAAAAATAATGAGTTCGAAATAACTCCCTTGGAGAAGGTCCCTTGGAGGATGAAATGGCATTGATTCTAGTTGAATGAGAAGGAATATCGAAAATACCCATTAAATAAGAGTACATTCCAACTCCCAAATTCTCAATAGGTTGCCCGGGATTGTCCACTAATGGAACAGTAGAGTCAAAAGATGTGTTGGAGTCACTCGGAGAATAATCCATCTGATCCACTTTTACAATCCTTCCCTCATGCGGAAAACAAAGGATGTGAAATAATGATGAAACTATGGAATCCATCTGATATATCCAATTCCGACCTAATAGGAGGTTGTAATCCAGGTTGGAATCAACTATTTCTACCTCAATATTTACTACCTTTCCCCCAACATGGATGGGAAAGGCTGGAATAATCTCGTGCGGCCTATGAGAATGTCCATCAAATGTTGTCAATACAGTTGGTGAAGGAACAACTTAAGGCGATCCAATGGCCTTCCAACATGACATGGACATCACACATGTGGAAGCTCCCTCATCTATAACGGTTTGAAAGGTGTTAGCCTTTCGATATGTAGACTTTATCTGGAAAGCCATATGATGGGGAAGTCTCTTTTTGACGTTTGACATATCAAAAGTGAGCACAATAGAATTTTTTGGATCTATTGCTCTGATTACCAAGATCAAAGCCTCCTCTAAGTAGGGGACAAGTGGAGTACATCTAATATTGGCATAACACAAGGACTATGATCCAGATCTTCTACAATCGAGTAGTTCTGGGCTGCCCTAGCATTAGGGTTGATGGTCAAGCACTTTGCAGAGCCTTTCGGCATTCGAGGTATAGAATCAACAGAGGGCCTATAAATATGGAACGACTCTGAAGCAATGTAAGCATACTTAGCCTTAGATGATTTTGATTCCCCATAATCATGTGATCGCGTAGTGACATCAATATGCGAGCTCATCATGAAGACATTTGACAAATTATCCCCTTCTTGTTTGCCCCCTGTGGGGGTACCAATATTTGAGTTTGTTCCAACAAGAAATTGTTGCCCTTGGGAAAAGGGTTAGTGAGGACAGCCTGGGAGCTAGAGGACCCCTGCTGCACTAACAAGCACGAAGCGTCTTGGATCTTAGGGCAAAGATGAGAAAAATGATCCCCATTGCATGACTTGCATGGAAATTTTACCTTTTTCTTCGACTCTTTTCTACCCCCTTCAACATCATTGTCGGGTTTTTTAGTGTTGCCCTTCCCATCCTGGCCCTTTTTCCTACCTTGTCCCTCCTTCTTCCCATCGGATTGTTGGTTTCATTTGGGGTTGGAATTTTGGATGACATTTATAGACATTAGTTGGGAAGGTGTAGATACAAACGACGATGCCTACATAGAAGAAGCAATTTGTAAAGACAACTATTGTAATTGATTCAGCAGGTTAGTCGTGTTGGCATCAATTGATCCGACTAGCCTGTTGGCATGGGGACCCAGATTCGGTTTGGCTATATCCACCTTGGATCTAGGAGCGTCAGGTAGAATTTTTTTAAGAACCCCAGACTGAGAATAGATCAGTTCTAACTGCTGGGACCTGAAAATAGCCTACTCTTCAGTGAAAACATCGGAGAGGGAAACATACTTAGAGATATCAGGTTGTAATGATTTAAGAAACCATTCAAGAAGTAATTCTTGTGAAATATCAACTTGAATGAGCCTCTTCCTTCTCCTCCATTCCTGGATATGATCTGAAATGTGAGTTTCCTGATCTTGTTGGAAATTAGCCAGAAGCTTAGTTCCAACATCATATCAGACAGGCAATTGAAAATGGTTCAAAAAGATAGTAGCCAAATCTCTGAAGGAAGTGAAGGTGCCCCCTGGCAATTCTATGTACCATTTAGCCACATTTCTAGTTAGGGTACATTGAAATAATATCAACCTGATTGAATCGTCTATCAGGGAGTTGGACGAACACCATAAGTGGAAAGTGGTTGCGTTGTCACCCGGATCTTCACCAGCCTTCCCCTCGAATTTTTGTATATTGGAGGGAAGTTTGGTTTGGACCAAAGGCCAAATCGGGTTATACCTAATCAGATCATTAGTAAAATTAGAGAGATATGGCAAGTTTAACATTTCCAGAATTGGGAGATGTGGCGGACCCTGAGGATTCCACTCGATGTGGGCTTTAATCCCAACGTTCTGAAAAGAATGGCCTAGATTTGTGAAGGCACCAAGTTTCCCGAAGTAACTCGTAGATCCAAATGAGCTGTAAGGAGCCCCTTATGGTCCAGAAAAATTCATAGTTTGACTAACTACTGCTGAAAAATCTTCGTAACTAGTAAAGTTACCCCCTAAAGAAGTGTTAAAAGGAGCAAAGAGCCCCTGATAAGATTCTATGCATTAGCATAGAGAGAAAAATTCTGGAAAGAATTGACAGAGGAATACAGAATATTCCTTGTTGACTGAAATAAGATTGATTCCCAGCTCCTAACCCACTACCATAGGGTTTGTCCAACTTTGAAATGGATTATAACTTTTACCTATAAAGGAAAAAGGCATTGATCCCACAGTTGGTTTGGAATGTGGTATATGACCACCCCTAAATGGGAATACCTGAAAATAAGTTGATCCACTTGCCATGGATGTGGAGGCGGCTGATGGAATACTCAAAGGAACCGATGGAATCGCGCTAGTCGGCATTCCAAAAGGGAAAAATCCAATGCCAGAGGCAACAACTTGAGAACTTCCACTCAAAGATGGAATTGAAGTAGAACCAAATATAGCAGTGTTAGGAGTAACAAAAGGTATATACATTGTTCCTCCTCCTTATATATATACATGAGTCTACATACTCGTGGCACTTATCGTGGATGCCATTTTTCCAGCAATGGTCATCAAAGGAAAAGATCAACGTAAAATTAGGCTCGAAGGCATGTTGGTCAGAGTTTTGACGTATAATAAAACATATGGATGATCAGGAGGGAGAGGATAATTAGGAGCCGCAACAGACTCTGAAATCTCTTCAACCTCAATATTGTCTTCAGACTGGAAGAGGACTCGAGAAAGAACTGGAGTGTTCCTCTCTAACTCTCTACTTGTAACAGGTCTATCTTGTGAATCAATGACACCAACCGGAGGATCAACCTTCGATGTGTCTACTGCCACTGGTTGAAAACCACTGGTATTATTTCTCCTACGCCTTCGAGGATAAGGCTCAGAACTCGTAGGTGATAGCCCACGAAGTCTCCTAGCCCAACAAGCTGGTCAATCAACCACTTTAAATTATTTTTAAGAAATCTACTTAAAGACTCAAAAAAGTTTAAAGCTAGGCCAGCTAGGAGGAAAGAGAACTCTCTAAAAGTCCCTAAAGATATAAGCAATCAAACAACTTTCAAGTATTTTCGCTCCGGGTGATTAGGATCAGACACAAAAATACAAGAAAGCCAAAATCAAGGGCCTTCTGAAAATAGACCAGGGTAATTATGCCCCAGGCCTACTAGTAAAGGTATCATAAGTAGTTACTCTGACCTCTAGACAATAGTCTTTGCCAATGCAAGCACCCAAGCTTCGCAAGGGTACCCTCCAGAAGTACTGTTGAATGTGATGCAATGTCAGTCTCAAGTGCCACGGGATTCCCCTTCACAACCACCTATGTTATCCCTAGGAAAGGCAACTATAGATACCAACTCGTATCAATATTCGGGCAGAACAATCGTGAGGCGGGATCCAACAAGTAGGAGAGGGGGTATATCTCTTCCTTGTCTTCACTCTCCCCCATGCTTAACTCCTAGTCCCGGAGCTTTCTTGGTATTTCTAATGATATTGGGTTTCACTCTTTATTCAACTTCTAAGTTTTGTAATTTGAGAGGCCTTGGAGAGTTAACTCTCCCCTCACCTAAACCAATGACCTAATGAACCTAAACTTGTTGGTGTTTTCTAATGATAATAATAAAATTTCTAGTTCATTTTATTAATCACTTGATTTTATATAGTTGTTCTTTATGAATGCAGTCATTTTCTTCGATGAAGAGTGATTTCTACTTGGGTTCTACGAAAAGCTATATATAAGAAAATTATTTTTCTTTTCTTTTTTGAAACAATCCACACACACCCAAAAACTAAAAAGGACTAAGAATGCCTTAATATGCAAACTAACCTAATGCAAGTCAAAATGATGATGCAAGATCCTAAAAACACTCATAAGCAAATGCAATTCTTCATAGAGACAATAATATAACTTAAAAATGAAGAAGGAAAAAAATTGAACACAAATCTCTCTTCAAAGAAAGCATAAAAAATTTCAAAAGAACACAATTTGCTTTCAACGATAAAACAAAAGAAACCTTAAACCAAAAGCTTGGGAAATAAAAAACAAAAGCAATGTTTTCGTGATTCTCTTTTAAGGAAACAAAAGCAACTTTTTGAGGTCACAAAAGTACTACTAAAACTCGAAAGATCAATAAATAAGCACAAGGATTCTTTTAATCTCGCAAGTTGTAAATTCAAAAATGAATGAAACTTGAACAAGAAAGACTACAAACTTGCACAAATTGATCCAAATAGTAGCAAAATATTTCAACAAACTGACAAAAATTCCAAGAAAGAAATACTTTCAAACTTGTCAAAAATATTCTCAAAAAAGAAAGAAAAGCAACTAGGCCACCAAACAAGGGAAAGCAAAGCAAGGGAACTTGAAATCTGGGTTGAAAACGAAATTGAAAACAATTTCCTGTTCTGGAAGACCAAAACAACCAAGAACTTCAAAATTAAGCCTTGAATCCAAGATACAAACTACAAACTTGCTTAAGAAGCAATCCTAGGCAAAATCTTTTCAATGAGAAGAAGATTCTGAAAAATAAAACTTGCAGGGAAACTGAGTTCTCTAGACAACAGATGACCATACAACAACATAAATCACCAGGCATTAGACCTATCTGGGAAGAAATATTTGAAAAAACAATTCAAAAGATTGCATGCACGACTGTGTAAAGACACAGAAGCATGCACACGCATTTCTAATACAGGAAAATCATGTATACGTGAGTCTGCTTTAAAAAAACTTGCGTGTATACGCTACTATAATCAAGGGAAACAATGTATACACAACTTAATTAGGAAAAAACAAAACTCAAGGTCCGATCAAGAAGATCACACTTGATGCCTGGGATATTGATGGACCAAACAATACTGCAAAAGAAAGCAATCAAGATTCTGAACCTTGATTGAGAACAAACCCAAACCAGGAATAAAAAGATTGTTATCCCTAGTGGAGTTGCCAATTCTGTTCCCGGTGAGACCACCCTATGGCTTTGGGCTGAGAACCCCAACATAGCAGAGCGCAAACCATAACAAGAAATGCTCAGGAAATCAACCTAAATTCTTATTCTACTGAACTGTGCAGGAGTGTCCTTACCCGGATGTCCTAAGTTTGGGTAGATCCCATAGGGTGAAAACCCTCAACTTCTCCTGATGTTCTTGAAACCTAAAAATTATTCAAATGGAACATATACAACAATAGAAACATAAAGCATGTTCATTATATTAATCTTAAATCATATAAATGAATGACTAATTATACATCAATGTAAGATTCATAAATGAATCACAACATAATTTGATGCATAAAAACATTTAATATTGGAAAGAGAACAACATTCCTTTTACTGAAGTTAGCTACAAGTAAAGTGGAGAAATACGACCTGATTCCTTCTTCGGCTCCAAGCAGAACTGTCCTCCGGATCCATCCTTTCCTGGCTTTTAGCAATCTTCCTCCATCACCAATAAAAGGATATCTCAAGCAAGATGAAGGATATCTATAACAAAGAAACAAGGGTTTCCTGAAGCTTTGGGGAGTGTAGGAGGCACAAGGATTCGCCAGACTCGATTAGGGATAATATCACTATAGTATCAATATCTCATCTCTTCCCCCTTAAGGCCTTCCCATGGAGGTTTATTTATACTTCTCCAAATTAGTTTTTTCAGTTGGGAAACAGTTGGGGCACGGAAATAGGAGGTGAGTAACAGGTAAAACCCGTGAACTCTGCCCTAAATTAAGGAAATTTAATTTTTTAAATTGTTTTAACATATGTATGTGGGTTGGGTATCTGCTGACCCACGTGTACATGCTTTTATCACAGGGAAAAGTAGCATATAGGGAATAAAACACTGTTTTTTATATTTTGGACCAAGTCTGGAAGGAAGGCTTGCTCTAGGCCATAATCAGAGCATCAGATCTACCAAGAGTGGTAAATGGTACTATAATAGATATCTCTCGAAAGAAGGCATGACCACTCTGACAAAGGAAGGACCCTTGACACCTATGAAGGCCTTGGCGATATAAAATATGCAGATAACTAATTCTACTCTACGAAGAAGTTGTGATGAAGAAGTGATCCAACAAAAGAAAAAGCAATGTTGAAGCAATATCAGGATGAAGTCATGATGGGTTACTAGTTCGAAGCATGTAAAAAGCAAGTACAATGAAGCATCCATGAGAAGAGTATTTTGAAGCATGGACAAATGACAAAGGAGTAGCCAGATGACAAGAAAACATGATGTATGGCAAGAAAGACACTTTCCATGAAGGAAGCAATGACATGACAAATCAGGAAGGAAAGTGATCAATGGATGGTGCCCTACCTAGAAGAAGTTCAAACAAAGACTTCATGACATCAAGAAAGAAAGAAGATCAAGCAGTTGAAGGACCCACGAATAATAAGTTGTTGATAAACGAAAGAGTCCCTAGTTAAAGGGAAGCTCTTATACATCCCTGATCAAGAGGGAGTTCTGGATCACCCTTGATCACAAAGGAGTGACAATTTTGTTTTTCCATTTCATGTATCATGCACTAGACGAGGACTAACAACCGTAAGTCTAGATGAAGAACATGAATGGAAATGTAGACACAAGATAGACACAACATTCTTGTCTTCACTTGGAAGAAATAATGGGAGGATTAGGTAATCATCTGGCATCCAACGCTCTTTGAGGATGTGTCGGGCATCCAAGACAAGAGTAGGCAAGAGGTCTGATATTCTTTGAGGGCTGGGAAGCGAAGATAACAATAGTCCTAGAAGGTCATACTCAGAGAACACCTGGGTGGGTATGAACCTTGAGAGACAATGATGAAGGTGTCTTTAAATCATTGGTCTCGCCAGCATTGTAGCTCATTGTATCATGAAGAGATGGAATTGTTAGTCAGGGCCTTGCACTATGAAATTGTTGATTGATATGATGCTATAATAGATGGATTGAAAATATAATTTCTCTTATGTGAATTATTCAATATTGAAACATAGCCAAACACCTTGTAATGTTGTATGAATACCTCCCTAGTTAAAAGGGAGTGTTGAAGGAAATGTAACAAGGTTCGATTTTCATAAATGTACTTCTGATATTTGTATTTATTCAATAAAATAAAGATTATCTTTATAATATATTTCAATGAGTTTCTTGCTCATTGAAATAGGTCTAGCACAAGTTAAAGTGTTATAGGAGAGTCAAATAGTCAAAACAAAATATTGAAGACCTTAAGGGCATGTTACACTATGTATAAAATAGTATAAAGGTCAAAGGAATACCTCCAAGACAATTCCAAGTCCTCTCCATGCATCAGCGTCCTACACAAGAAGCTAAAATGAAGAAAATGATGAAGATATTGTCAAGTCAGCATAAATACAGAATGTCGACCTAATGTCGGCCTAGAGGAGGGATAGTCCTCTATATATAGAGTTTTTCCACTCCCTCATAAAATAGACAACGCAAAATCTGAAATCAGCAAAGATATAAGCCAAGAAAAAGTAAAAGGAAGTCTTAAGGGTCTCCAAAAGTGCAGCGAAGGAAGGAGGAAACTCAACGAAGTTTAGGGACTATTTCTAGGGCTAGAAACAGTCACACGTGCGAGGATAAGGAGGATAGATGGTGGATATAGCAGCAGTAATATTTCAGTGCAAGATTCATTGGTGTTTGGGATAGTTACTAGGCCTACAAGGCCTCCCAAGTCAAGTGAAGAAGTCTCTCTCTCTAGCGAAGGAGGAAGGACCCTAATTCACTAAGGTTACCCTCCACACGTGAGAAAACTAGGGCAGCAGAACAACAATACTGTCATACACCCATATCTCAAGAAGGATTTTGTTTAGTCAAAGAAGAAGTCTACTTGAGCAAGGGATAAAGGAGGAACACCTCATCTAGAAGGCTCACTCAAGGAAGGTATATCTATAGACAAGAAACACAGAAGGAGGAGGAAGCATTGGGGAGAAAAGTGTAGGAAGGAAAAAGCCTATGTGTCAGGGAACAAAGTGTAGAAAAGAGGAGAGGACTTGACTTGTGCTTGGAAGACATCCTAGTCAACGGTCTAGGGTTTAGCATTGATCAAGAAAGAAGCTTCAATAAGAGAAAACTTACTAAAGGGTTTTCCTCCCAGAGAAGAGATTTTTTGGCCCTGATAGAGAGCCAACATCTTGTGTTCTTGTTCTTATGTTTTTGGTAGTAGTTTGATGAACTACACACACATGCATTAATAATAAGAAGAAGAATATTAAGCTAACAAGAAAAGTAAAAATACTCCACAAATTGTTATCAAGTAATGAAGAATCACACTACACCTAATTGTCCTAGATTCTTCAATGGTACTTACACCGCTCAAAATTATCTTGTCATCGTTGACGACACTATCCCAATCTCTAGTGTTCACCACTGTAACATACCCTATCGAATGAACCACAATCATATTAGTAGTGTATCCCCCTATTCAAACTTCCATAGGGAAACTCCCTATGAATCTAGACTACCTTTGAGTCTACACAACCTCCACTAGCTCACACTACTACTAAACTTGTGTTATTTCAAGGTCATTCTGATTTGTGGTTGAACACTGGGCTTCATCACCATTGCAACCCAACTCAACAAGAAACCTCATCCTCCTTGATCAAACCTCCATAGGTCAACTTGAATATTCAAACTTCCATAGGGAAACTCCCTATGAAGCTAGACTACCTTTGAGTCTACACAACCTCCACTAGCTCACACTACTACTGAACTTGTGTTATGTCAAGGTCATTCCAATTTGTGGTCAAACATTGGGCTTCATCACCATTGCAACCCAACTCAACAAGCAATCTCATCCTCCTTGGTCAAATACCACACGTCCACATGACTCCATTGTCATATGTGCAACATCACAATCCAATGAAGATACTAGCCTTTCATCATCTCATACTTCACGTGAAGCAACCATGTCCATGCCAAAGAAACCCTTGAGCAGTCCCAATGATCCACGACAAATCATCATAAGTCCATAATCTGAAACCTGCCACAAAATAATTTTTTTTACATCAGGTTCTCCATCAATCTATAAGAAATTCTAGACCATATTGTCGCCTATCTAGTGTGAAAATTCCTTGATTGCAATTACTGGAAATTTCTCTATGAATTATTTATCAATTTATTTGTTATTACTTCAAATATCCATAAAGTCACAATTGTAATATTCACCTGTTGTGGCGGCTATAAACACCCTCCAAAATTTTTCCTTAGCCTGTTTTGGAGCCTCCCTACCAACCTTACACAACACCTTGCCTTGCTTCGTCAAGTCCTCAATATTCAGTGTCTTTCTTACGCAAAGGCAGCCTGTCGATCACAGTTTGATCTTTTCCATTCACAGGTTGGTCACCCAGACTTGGTCCAGCTGCAGGCTGAGTAGCTTCCCCTTGAAAATTGTGCATTTCTGGAGGGCAACCAGCCTTCCCTCCAGAAATTTCGCAATCCTCTCCGATAGCCTGTTGGGCTCCAGAATTATGCAATCTTGCTAGCCAACCCTCCCAGCAATATTTGCACAAATTTTCCTAGTAGGAGGCTGTTTAGCCCAAAATTTGCACAAATCTGGGTAGCAGTCAGCTGCTCAACCCAGAAATTGCGCAAATCTCCTAGGAAGCCAGCCCAGCCCCCAGCCAAAAATGCGCATTTTTCTCCAGCAGTCGGGTAGTCTCTTGCATGTGCAGCTGAGTTAATTGGTTTCCTCTGGGACTGAGCAAAATAGACTTGCATCATGGACTACTTCTCCCAAGGCAGCATGCAAAGGCATCCCTTGTTTTAGGGATTTATGTTTAACAGTTGGAGGTTACATGCAAGGAGAAATTTCGAAACCTCCCACCAAGTGTCGCTTCCCCTAGATTTGTGGCATGCACATCACAACCTCGATGTTATCAAAACTCATCAACTTGATGTTGTAGAGCTCATTTCTCACATAAACCTTGCAGCTCTGAAATCCCATATCACATCTAGGAGCAATTGGCATATTCAGCTTAGATGTTTTGGGGTAAGCCCGCTTCCCATGCATTTTGTTGCATTTCTATCACTTTTTTGGTTTTCTCTTGTATGAGTATTGTTTTCTTTATTTCTTTGAATGCTTTCTGTCATTTACACATATACTAGCTTTTCCTAGCTCTGTTTTAGTTTTCATTGCTATCTCACTATTGTCGCATGCATGAAATTGTTTTGCACAGACGTTTGCCCAACTGACAAATTGCCTCACCCACATGCATGTTGATCTGTTTGCTAAATCTTGCATTCGTGTTTTGCATGCACTATCAATCACTTCTTCTATCATTTAGTGCCTCCATGCATTCATTAACTTACTTTTTTTTCAGTTGCCTGTCCGGGCGAGTCTGGCCAACCTTGGCCCAGGCTCTTCCTTCACCAAGGCCGCATTGCGCAATCTGGGAAAGGAAGGTTCACCTTCCTCTCCAGATTTGCACATTCCTACCTAGCACTAGCCTCCAAGACTATTTTACGCATTTCTAGAGGACAATGGCTACTTGGCCCAAGAAATTGCGCAAATATGTCCTTGGGCTAGCAGTCCTTCCCAACTAGAATTGTGGAATGTGCAATCCCAGCAATTAGCAGCCAGAATTGACTATGCATTATGTAGTTCCAGTAGGAAATCAATCTCTCAGTAGCCCGGACTGTGCCTTCTGCAGTCTTGGCAGTCGGTATCTGGCCTCCTTGCTACAAATTGCGCAACCTTCATGATCATTCACCTAGGTATGTTGCAAGTCAGTTCTCATGTTCATTTGGTTTTCGACTAACAGATTTCTTGCTATGAGTGTTTCCATGTCTCCAGGTATCGTAGGTGTTCATCTGCCTCTCAGTAGTACAGGTACAATGGCTTCTAAGAGAGTAGAGATGAAGACACCATTCAGAGCACGTTTGGGGGATGCATTCGATCAAGTGTCTATGAGCTTGCCTACTCACGAAGACATCAAGTTGTTTGTAGAAAAGGACATAAAGCAACAACATCACAATGAGCAACATCATGAACAGTAGCTGAAGACAACATAGAAAATGAAGCAAATTCAACGAATGCAAGACGAAGGTTGTTGACAACATAGAGGTGGAGAAAAGTTGCAAGATCAAGTAGATCCACTGATAATGAAAGAAACTTTGGAGACTCGGGCTATGAAGTGACAACACGACATGAAGATCACACGAAGGTAGAAGATGGAACAAAGAAGGAGTTGCATGTGCTGAAGCAGCAACTCAGGAAGAACATGAAGCTGCACAGACAATCCAATGAGTTGCAATGAGAACAGGAACAACAGTGGGTGCAACATGCACCGATCGATGAAACTGCACTCATACAAGTTAAGGATCCATCCCAGCAACAAACACAAAGTATACATGGTGAGAAGTGTTGTTGATTGCATGCAAGGGATTTAATATCATGCATGTCGTGTAGAATTTTGTAGAATTTTTCTACAAACCAGCTAGCTTCAATACCATGTAGAACTTTTTCTACAAATCAGTTAGCTCCAATACCATGTAGAAATTTCCCACTTGTAGATCAACCTGGTAATGCAATGTACTAAAGAAAAACAATTGATCTACTTCTACAAACAATTTAGCGGAAGCTTAATCAACCATAAGAAACATAAATAAGAACACATATAACTGATAAGAAGTAATCAATCACACATAACACAGAAGATATAACCAGGGAAAAGCACCAGCCTAAAACCCCATCTATGTATTATCATACAAGTGGAAATATGTCCGGATTACACAAAGCCTTAGCTCGAAAGCTATCCAGCTCTTAGTACAATCCCTCTGCTACTCATAGACAGTCAAAAGCTTCTCACAAACCTTCTCCTCTGCCCTCCAAGCCTCCTATTTCTATGCACAGTTTTTCCTGGGTCCTCCAGCTACAACCTGTGTGATTATCACCTCACACATAACACTGACCTCTGAAATAACTGCACAAACCTAAAGGAGATAAATCCTCATCATGGATGAGCTTTCTTTATAGGAAAACTATTCATCCAAATGATAGTACCCTTCTCTTATCTCAACTGGGTCTTTTTCTGAACTGACATGCATGAGTTATTTAAGCTATAATATTCAGTGATCTGAAAATACCAGTTGTTACATGCATGCAATCATTAACAAACTGAATCTCATTAATTTAACAACTTGTTAAATTAATCTAACTGGACTTGAATCAATTAACTGAACCAACTAATTACAACTCATCCTTATCTCTTTAACTGATGGATAAATTCACCAATTAATAGATAAATTGTTGCATGTCCTCACATAGACTTCAAGTTTGTTTCTCCTTAACTAATTAACTCAACTGAATTAATTAATTAATATTTCCAACTGCTGTTAAGACAAAAATTAATTTTACTTCCTATAGATAGACTAGGGACTACTATAAATAGGAAGGGACCCATAAATGCTATTTTTAGCAGTTTCACCTCTCACCCAATGTGGCCAATGACCTAACTAGCCAAACTGCTATTTTTAGACATGCTACTTTTAGCAGGTTTATTTTTAACACATTCTAAATTTAACATTTCTTGTTGCACATTTATCAACACTCCCTCTCAACAAGAAAGGCTTTCTCTTGAACCCGATCCTGTAACTCTGGAATGTTCTGCATGCAACACATCTACCCAATCCACTTGCTCCAACAACACTTGGAACAAAAACACTCCCAACTGACCACTCTATTGGGATAGGAACATACTCTGATGCTGAAGCTCTACCTGTTGTTGACAAGTGCTCCCTCTCTGACATCTCCGCTACTGCAACATCTCCATGCATATCGCACCATTTCACACCTCTCTGTGCCACCTAGCATTGTGCAAAACACTTGTGCCTCTCGCATTGCTACAGCTTGCTAGCTATGCGTTG
>APFE030936088.1:53817-143484 GCA_000404065.3 Pinus taeda
GAGTCTAGCCGACGTCTGCTCCAGGTACAGTGGGATCTTCCCTCCACCGTCACCTTGGGTAGAATCCTAAGATAATGGTCACTAAGGTCACCAACAACAACAAATACACCTGGGGGAACAACCTACACTCCGACAGGACGCAAGGGCAGAGTATCAAGCTCAATCCCCTTACCGGCTCCTTGACAACAATCCAAGGTTTACCAATAAGTGATGCCTGGCTCCTCGACAATAATCCGAGGTTTACCGTTTGTAATATGTGCGTGTCTGGCGTCGTTCCCAGTGAGGGAGGATTGATCCCCTCACTAGTTCGGACACGAGCTCGTGCTTCTCCTTTAAGAGGAGCTTTCCCAAAGTATAAATGCAACAGTTGGATTTATCCTACCACAAGATGAGCTACTTGTTTGGTTTTACTGTCTTGGAGAGTTAATTATTCTCCTACTCCAAGACACTAGCCTGATCTATATTGGTGGTGTTTCAGAGCCCTAGAAATGTAAAAAATTACTAGATGAATTTTAATTAAGCGTTGTGTTATTAAGGCTGTTATTAATCAAATGGGTAAATGGATATGAAACCAATGGTGTTATGACCCGACTCAACTGAATGCAATCGAATATGATAATGTAATCTTTTCAATTCGATGAATCCTAACTAAAGTAAGGATAGAGTTTCCATTCACTTCCAACAATGCAAAAAATTGATCACTAAGAGAAAATATAACAAATTCTCTAATGCACTAATTTCATCAAGAAAAACCAATGCAAATCAATTCCAAAACATTTTTTTTTTATTTTTGTGTAAATTCAAATCAAAGAAAAACTGATCTAAATCTACGATTGATTTTTCAGAATGTAAACTATGCAATTGTAATCTACGCACAATTCACTTGAAAAGTATGCAAATGTAATCTATGCACATTTTTCATTCATATTCCGAAAAGGAGAATTCTAATTATGCAAACGTGATCTATGCAAGAGAATTCTCAAACACAAGATGATTCTAAAGTAATCTAAGAACCAATCAAGTGCAAGTCGAGAAAATTGGGTGAGAGTTCCAAAGATCAAAAAATAAAAACACTCAAAGGCGATTAACACTCATACACAATTTAGCCCCCCCCGGCGAATGAGGGGAATTTTTTTTGCAAAAACAGAAGCAAAAAGATGCAAAATTGTGAAAAGACTGAAACAAACCTCCAAGTAATGACCAAAGGAAATCAAATTAAGAATTTCTCAAAAAAGAGACAAAACACCCAATTGATGAAAGCTTAAAGTAGGAATGCCAATGAAATTAGCCAAGATGAAAGCTTCTGACAGGTAACCAGTGGATCTAGGCAGCAATAAATAAACTATAAACAAAATCTAATGGGTAAAAAGGAAAAAATTGAAATTTTCTAAGCTTTTGACAGGGGTACGCAGGCAACCTGTTGGCACAGGTGCGGCCACGCTCTGTGTACAAAGAAAAAGTGCGTACAAGTACGCACTGTGCTTAACTCAGAGGGTGCGTACTACTCTCAAAATCAAGAAAAATAAAAACTAACTCAACCCTAAGCTAGTCTGCCCAAGTTCACAGTCAATCAGTCAAAAACTAGAAAGAAATAAGAGTTTCTCAAATCAAAGTATCAAACAAAGGAAAAATCAATCCCATTAATGGAGTCCCCAGTGGAGTCGCCAATTTGTCACACGGAATGAGTTATATTTGCGGACAAATCTAACCTCCCTAGGAGTCTAAGACTCTCTAATGACAAACAAACCAAACAAGAGCTATCCTTCTCTAGATACACATCATTCTATGAGAATTCAAATGTTTTCGATCTTACCTTAGGTCCCACGCTTGTTGTAGCAGTCTAGCCTGGCTGATCCAGATGAGCTCCTCCTTCACTTTCAGACCTGCATACACTAACAAAGCAAACGATTACATAGCATCTGAATATTCATCATAAAATAAAGCATATCTATCATATTGACCAAGGAATACATGAAATAATTCATAACAAATCGTTGAGAAGAATGGACTTATTTGTATTAAGGAAACAAAAAAGGAACCATTACAACCTGAGCCTTGGTGTTGTGAAAGCTCCTCCCAGGGTCCACAAGAGATTTCCTCTACTTTGACAAGCTCACCCACTCCCAATATGGCAACAAGGAAGGATAGTGATCTCTCCTCACAAGTCAACAATGGAAGTCCTAATTCCAGCAGCATTTACCCTTTAGAATGTTCAGCTTTCAACCTCCCCTCCTTTGGCCCAATGCCTGTATTTATAGTATTCTAGAGGAGGTTATTCAGTTCCAACATCAATGGGATACTCCCTCTTTTGGATGGGGTAGCTCCTCTCTTGATGGGATAAGCTCCTCTATCATAGGGATGCATGAACCATCTGGAGGCGCTCAATACACGTCAAAAACTCTTCTAGAAGACTCTAGAAGTGACCACAAGTAACTTTTTAAAGATGAAACTCGCGCCTTTTGACCTTTACAGGGGTACGCACCCAACCTTTAGCTTACAGAGCGTACAAGTACGCAGGTATAGTGTATTTGGAGTGCGTACACGCAGGTAAGGTAGAGAGAACCTGCGTACCCAGAGATAAACATGTTTTCAAGTGACTTTCTCTCTCTTTGAAGTTTTGACATGAAGAGCAGAGGTATGGGCAAAGAGGACAATGTGGCTATTGATGAGGCCACATAGACTGCAGATAGTCAAGGTGACAAATTTCAGTGTAACACAATGCACCGGTTGCAACGGAGGCAAGAGTTCGCTTCAGCAAGATGTCACCATAAGGTGCATGCACACCATCACAGATGACCAAGATTGGCACAAGCTCACCACCTTCACCATCACAAGCATGTCAAAGAGTTGGTCTCATCATAGTGGACCGAGTGTCAGTGATGTTATAGCTCCAAATATCACCTTATGTATTTGTGATGCTTGGTTTATGGCCTAGGGAAACCCCTCCTTCTAGACTTTGTCCAAATATTTAAAAAACAGTGTTTTACTCCTTGTATGCAACTTTTCCTTGTATTAAACGCATGTACATGTGGGTCAATATATACCCAACCCACGTATATGTCTTAAAACACTTTAAAAAAATTCCTTAATTATGGGCAGAGATCACGGGTTTTACCTGTTGATTACCTATTAGTTCTCGTGCCCCATTTGTTCCCAACTGTTTCCCAACTAAAAAACTACTTTGGGATAAGTATAAAAAGACTTCAATGGGAAGGCCTTAGGGAGGAGAGAAAATAGAGAATTACTCTACTGAGATTATTCCCTGATCAAGTCTGAATATCCATGTGCTTCAAGCAGTTGCCCAAGTTCAGGAAACCCTTGTTTCCTTGTGAGTTAATATCCTTTCACTCGTTAGAGATATCTTTGTATTGGTTATTGAAGGAGCCTTTTGAAGACTGGGACTGGACGGACCTAGAGGACGGTTCTGCTTGGAGCTGGAAGAGGAAGACTCAGGTAAACTATTTCTATGTTTTATTATAGTTATCTGCAACAAAAGAAACATTGTCTTGTTCCTAATATCGACTTTGTTCATGCATCTGATGTTATTGTTATGGTTTATATATGAATGATTATTTCAATTTATAACTAACGATCTACTTATATGTTATAAAGTTGATTTCACTATAATGCTTTATCTATATGATGTTGTTTGCTTCACTAACCATCTACTTATATGCTTGTTTCTTGCGGTAGATTACACCTGCTCTACTAGGGTTCTGACCCAAAGCCCTAGGGGACTTTATCCCTTAATAGAATTGGCGACTCCACTGGGGACAACAATCTTTTTGTTCCTAGTTTGGGTTATTTAGTTCCAATCAGGGCTCAGCTTTCAGTTTGCTTGTTGTGATTATATTGTCTGCTCCTGTAGGAACTCAGACTTCAAGTCTGATGCTTTTTATCAGGACTCATTTTTTTTTTCTTGTAAACCTTTATATATGCACCTTTGTCGGGTTACAGAAGCATAAACATGCTAGTTTCTCTGAACTGAAACTGCGTATATGCGGGCTTCTTTTGGCTGAAACGTGTGTACATGCAGCTGTGTAGAGACACAGTCATGTATACATTAGTTTTGCATGATTTTTTAAAGTCTTTTTATCTGGAAAGATTTGTTTTTGGGCCTGTGTGCTTCCTAAGTGGTCAGTTTCTGTTTTCAGATTTTATTTTTTCAGTGAACTTACTGTTTCGAGTTCTCTCCTTCTTTGAAGAGTTTTTGGTCTCGGTTTGCTTTATAGTGAGTGTTATCATTTGTGTTTGAACACACAAGGCTTCTTGTAGAGGCTCTTGATTGTTCTGGTCTTCCTGAACAGAAGATTGCCTGCAATCTTTGTGTCAAACTTAATTTTTATGGTTTGCTTGCTTGGCTTCCCGTCAATTTGTGGCCATTCACTTCTTCTTGCTTTTCAAAAAAAAAATTGACAAGTCTGAAAGCGTGCCTTTCTTGATTTCTTGGTTAGTGTCTCAAACCTCTTTTGGCTACTTTTGGATCGTTTAGTGTATCTCGAAACACCTATTTTGTTAAGTTTCCATTCGCGTTGAATTGACAACTTTCAGAGTTTCCTTGTGATTTGCTTTCGGTATTTGAGTCTTTGGTAGCATTTGAGTACTTTTGAAAAGTTGCTTTTATTGCTTTTTTCAAAAAGAATAGTCCTTCAAAAACATTGTTTTGCTTTCTTTGCCGAATTTGAGTTTGGTTTCTTTTGGTTTTTTAGAGTGATTTGGGATCTTTGTGTTTAGTCCTTCTTGTTTTGGAAAAGGTTTTGTGTTCAAAATTCTTATTCCTTTCAAAACACTTAAGTTGGATTATAAAACAAATTACTTTCATTTTCTTTTTAGAGTAATCTAGAATTTTTTCATCATCATGTACACCTTGCATTAGGGTAGTTTCGCATCATTAGAGCATCAATAGTATTTTAGTTTTTGTGAGTGTGAAGTCTATTACAAGAAAATAAAAGGAAAAAAGTCTTTTCTTTAATAGAAGTTTCTTAGAACCCAAGTAGAAGTTGTTTTTCATCGAAGAAGAAACAAGTGCATTACATATAAGTTAGTTTTTCATTAATTTCTTTTGCATCAACGAGCACCATCAGTTTCACTTCCGTATTGTCCCTTTGACTTAAAAAGAACAACCACTTAAAATCAAGCACTAATAAAATAAACTAGAACTTTTTATATTGTCAATAAGTACACCAACAAGTTTTAGGTTATTTAGGGCCTTGGATTAGGCGAGAGAAAAGTAAACTCTCCAAGGTCACTCTAAATTGTCAAACGTAATAGTCTGAATAAAGAGTGAAAATCCAATAGCGTTAGGGAGACTGGGAAAGCTTCTTGACTGGGAGTTAAGCACGAGGGTTTTTGAAGATAAGGACGAGAGATACCCACTCTCTTACTTGTCGAATCTTATCTCACGACTGTTTCACGAAGCTTCTGATACGATTTGGTATCTTTAGTTGCCTATCCTAGGGATCTACACAAGTGGCTACGAAGGGGAATCCCGTGGCACCTGAGGTTGATGTTACATCACTTTCAATGGTACTTCTGGAGGGCACCCTTGCGAAGCTTGGGGGCTTGCACCAACAAAGGCTGTTGTTTGGAGGTCAGCATAACTACCTTTGATACCTTCGCTAGTAGACCTAGTGCATAATTACCCCAGTCTATTTTCGGAAGGCCCTTATTGTTCACTTTCTTATATTTTGGTGTCTGATCCTAATCACCCGAAGCAGAAATACTTGGAAGTTGTTTGACTGCTGAATTTTTAGGGACATTTTTAGTGTGTGTTATGTGCTCCTAGTCGGCCTAGATTTAAATTTCTTGATTCTTTAAGTATATCTTATTAAAATAATTCAAAGTGGTTGACCAACCCCTTAGACGGTCCCGTAGACTTTGTGGGCTTTCACCTGCAAGTTCAAAGCCTTCTCCTAGAAGGCATAGGAGTGATTCTGCCAGTGGCTTTTAACCAGTGGCAATTGGCGCATCAGAGATTGATCCTCCACTTGGGGGCATCAGTATATAAGGTAGACCTAGTACTACCACAGAGCTAGAGAGGAACAAACCAGTTCTTTCTTAGGTACTCCTCCAGTCGGAAGATAAGATTCAGGTAGAAGAGCTCTCAGAGTTGGTTGTGGCTTCGAATTCTCCTCTCCCTTTTTATCATCCAGATGTATTGTTATACGTCGGAACTCCGACACACAAGCCTTCAAGCCCAGGTCCACACACAAACATCCCTTTGATGACCACTGCTGGAAGCATGGCATCCACCGTGAGTGCTATGAGTATGCAGACTCCTATATCAGTACAAGGGGGAGGAACTATTTCCATCCCTTCTACATCTTTATCTGGATCTACTGCCAGCACATACTTGTTTGGGTCTACTTCCATTCCATCAACGAGTGGAAGTTCCCAAGCGCATGCATCCAGTTTTGGATTCTTCCCTTTTGGAATGCCCTCTCAAGGTATTCCTTCAGTTCTATTAAGTGTACCATTAATTGCCTCCCCATCCATGATGAGTGGATCGACATCTTTTCAGGGTTTTCCTTTTGGAATTGGTCATATACCACATTCCAATCCGATGGTAGGGTCTATGCCTTTTCCTTTCACAGGTCAAGGTACTAATCCTTTTCAAAGTTGGACTAACCCTGTGGTTAGTGGGATCGGAAATGGGAATCCATTTTTTGGCCAACAAGGGAATGTGTCGTACTCCTCGGTCAATTCATTTCGAAGTTTTCCACCCTTAGATAATGATTGGAAACCTTACCAAGGGTTGTCCACTCCTTATAATAATTTGTTAAGGGGAAACTTTGCTAGTTACGGAGGTTTTTCAGCTGGAGTTGGTCAAACTCCGAGTTTTGCTGGACCACAAGGGTCATCTTTTGGTTCAGCAGGTTCTACTAGTTACTTTGGGCAACCTGGTGCCTTTCAAAATCTAGGTCATTCTTTTCAGACTTTCGGGAACCCTGCCCAATTTGGGTGGAATCCCCAAGGTCCTCTGAGACTTCCTTTTCTGGCCACGCTCAATTTGCCAGACTTGACAAAGTTAACAAACGATCCAATCAGATACAATCTGGCTTGGCCTACAATCCCAACCAAACTTCCATCAGATATCCCAAAATTCAAAGGGAAGAGTGGGGAAGACGAGGGCGACCATGTAACCACATTCCATTTATGGTGCTCATCGAACTCCCTCATCGATGATTCGATTAGGTTGAGACTATTTCAACGCACCTTAACTGGCAATGCGGCTAAGTGGTATATAGAGTTGCTAGGGGGCACCTTTACATCTCTCGTCAATTTGGCTAACATTTTCTCAAACCAATTTCAGTTGCATGTTCATTACGAAGCCGGAACTAAACATCTGGCCAATTTTCATTAGGACATGGCTACTCACATTTCTGATCATATTCAGGAATGGAGACAGAGAAAGAGGATCATCAAAGCCGAAATTCCACTTGAATTCTGTCTCGAATGGTTTTTAAAATCATTACAACCTGAGATCTCCAAGGATGTTTCTATGTCCGAAGTTTATTCCAAAGAGCAGGCTATCTTTTGCTCCCAGCAATTAGAACTAATATATTCTCAGTCTAGGACCCTTCAAAAGATCTTGCTTGATGCTCCTAGATCCATGGTTGATGTAGCCAAACCGAAGCCAAGCCCGGATGATGATGGTATTGTTGGATCGATTGATGTAAATGCGGTGAACCTTCTGAGCCAATTGCAGCAGTTGTCGATACAAACTACTTCTTCTAATCAAGCTACACCGTATGATATCACTATAAAAGTTTTAAAAATTTTGGACAACCCGCTTGTTTCCTAAGTTTTGTGTTAGACATGGTCAAGTCATTTTTTATGTTTTTAAGAGTTTCGGTTATAGCATTAGAGTCTCATTTCCATCATTAAATAAATTCCATCAGCTTTATCTGGCCCCTTATGGATCCCAAATCATGTTTTAAGTTTCATGTGTCTAGGCATTTCAAAATTTGGACGCGCTACGAAACTGTCTAGTCGTTTTTGTAGCGCAAAGCACTGAAATTACACTACATTCACTACGAAATCGGGGATTCGTAGTTAGGCGTTTTCGTAGCGCAAAACCCCGAAATTACACTAGATGCACTAAGAAATCGAGAATTCTTGAATAATCATGTCCAGCTGTCAAATCCACCAAAATCCATTAAAATTTCATCATCAGGTGTCAGTCCATGAACCTTACCTCTCACCTGCAACCATTCATATCCATCATTAGATTCGTTAGGGGTCATTTGTCTGCAGTCATTTCAAATTTCAAAAAAGGAAATGGTTAGGTCATCCTGGTCATATCCGTGTTGATCTTGGTCATATTCATGCAAGACATACTTGTTGTTCTTCTTAAGTTCGAAGTAAACAAGCCCAGGGTGAGCAGAGACCAGAATTCTTCCACAGGCTTCAAGTGAGGCAACTCTTCATCAAATTCAAGCGAGGTAGCTCTTCATCAAATTCAAGCGAGGAAGTTTCTTCTAGGTCTTCTACCTACAAGGTTTTCAAAGGAGAAATGTCAGAAGAAAGAAAAAATCACAGGTTAGGCCGATGTCTGAGAACTGAATCTGAGGGCTTAGATGTTCTCACAAAGGATAAAACAGTTGAAGAATCCTTCAAAAAAGTAGGTTTCTGGAGGTTCTATGAGAAACTATAGGGAGGACATAACCAAGTGACCAAGGATTTTGCTCTAAATTTCACAGGTTTGCATACAAATATTGGAGTGTTAGAATTGCCAATTTCTCCTGAAGTTATATCTTTAGTCACAGAAATTCCAAGAGGTCAGGAAAAATGGTTTAAGAATTTCAAGTTTGAAATGGCACCATGCAAGATATTCTTGAAGCCAGAGTTTGTAGATACAAATTTAACTAAAGTAGTGCCAAGGGGTTATGTCAAAGATTCATATGCCAACCTACTCTCATGCATACAAAGGTACTTCACCTGTGAAGGAAGATACCACAAGGTGTATTCTTATCATTTCAAACTCCTATTGTATCTCACTGGGATAATATCTCTAGATCTACATTTCTTTCTATTTTGGAGCTTAGGCAAGATGTCTGATAAAATATAGTTGAAGAAAGAGGCATGTGAAACATCGTTGTTCCATCATGGCTTAGTTAAATTAATTGTCTTTCATAAACTTCAGAAGGTAGATAGAGAATGGTCTTCATTTCTCTTTATGTCTTGTTTTAGAGCTGAAACAGGACTTAGCCCTAGGGCTAAGGAAATATCATCACCAATGATTAGTCACCATGCAGAAGAAAGGTCAAGAAGGTTTGTTAAACTGAAGGCCAGAAAGCAAGTTAAGGAGCCAGTGACTAGAAGAGCATTGGTTGTTAAAGATAATCCCTAGCATTCACAAAATAAGAAAGTTCAAATTAAGGAAGCAACACAAGAGTAGTCCATTGGTGAAACAGTCCAGAGAAGGGTAACTAGAAGTCAAATAGCCAAAGAAAAGGGTAAAATAGTGGTCACTAATGAAAGCCTAGTCTCAAAGGGAAATTTGAATGATCTTCTTCAGGCTATTGACATTGAAGAGTTCCCTCTGGTCCAAGTAGACTTCATTGAATTAGGTGAGGGCAAGTAAAAAAGGATGAAATCCTCTAAAAAGCTACAGTTTGATGATCAGGTTTCGGAATTTGTTTTTAAGCCTAGAAGGCCTGTGGCTAGGCAGTCCAAAAGGTTACAGGAGACAGAGCCAAAGGTAAGTGAGATAGGGGAGATATCAGGATTCCGTGAAGAGATCGTAGCTCCAGTAGTGCAACCATCACTCATGCATGAAGATGACAGAAACAGAGCAGTTGATACTCAAGAATAAGAAAATAACTATGAGGAAATAAAGAAGAAATTAAATCTTGTCAATCTTGAGATTGCCCAACTTAAGAAAAGGGAAAGGAAACATGCAATTGAAAAAGCCAATTTCAAAAGAATTAAGGCCCTGTGGGAAGATGGAAAAGTTTCAAAACCTGAAGTAGTTAGCAGAGACGCTCAACACTTCACCTAGACTGTCCCTGTAATCAAGGAAGCAAGGTATATCAGATGCATCAATGACAGACTAAGAACTAATATCAGGGTGATGAAAAGACAAATTGAAGATCTTGAAATTCAGCTGAGCAAGTCTGGAGGTTAGCCTCGGCATAAATGAACAAGAAAGTAAGTGATGAAACCCTAATAACAATTTTGGTTGAAACAAAGACATTACTTTTTGAAGAGGTTTCAAGGACAGGTGATGTTAAGTATATGTGGCATACTCACATAATGAAACAACTGTGAAGAATCCTTAGAAGGAAAGTTGTTGGGAAAAAATTGTGTAAATTGATTCACATAGCAGTTTCATAGTGCGCTATGAAACTGCTGTAGGTGACATGCACAACAGTTTTGTAGCGCGCTACGAAACTGCTGTAGGTGTAGTTTTGTTTTTTATCAATATTCAGAGGAAAGAAGGGGCTATTTTTGGAGAAGGATGTTGCTGGAGAAATGTGAGGAGATCATTTGAGAATGTTTAAAGCCCAAGTAAAGGAAAAACTCAAGGAATGAAAGATATATTCAAGGAAAAAGTTTTGCACTGCAAAAACAACAGTTTATTTCGTAGCACATCCTGATTGACTTTCTTCATGCAACTTCAAGGAGTTTAATTTTGCAGAAGTATAAGAGCAAGGTTCTATGGCTAATTCAACATATGTCATATGATTAAAGGGGCTAGTTTGGTCAGCAGGAGATTCGAGGAACACCATTGAAGACCAAGGCTACACTGCAAGGGACATTTTCCTAGTTTTCAGGATAGATGAAGGAGAATTTATTGAAGGCTAACAAGAGGGTTATGGACATCACCAAGGCCGAAGTTAAGGAGGAGAAACTGTCAAGTATCGAATTTAATTCCTAGTTAAATTTGTTACTATCATAATAAGGAGTTGTACTCCTAATTGTATTAGGACTCTAAGACTGTTAGATAACTGCTACTTGTAATTAATAGTCTATTTTAGGAATGAATAGGTGTCAAGATAGAAAATTCAAATTCCCCTCATGTTGGATCAAGGAATCCAAGATTGTAATGATAACTCTATAAAGGACAAGAGGTGGAATGCCTCAGGGTTGGCAATTTTCAAAAGAAACAAGCATACTGTGTTATTGTAAGAGACTATGTGTTTTTATGTTAATACAGAGATTTTGGCTTCACTACTCTGGATTCAGAGAGAGTTTTAATGGTTGATTTTCTCATGGTCTTTTTCATCTACTTACTTGCAGTGGTATGAACACATGTTACTTAGAATTCATTGATAATGCTCTAACTTCCTTCATGTATTTATAAACTATGTTCCTTGCATTATGACTATGTTTTGTTGATACATTAAGACTCTTTATGCCCTGACTTCCATGTTAAGTTGATCTTGTTGTTGTATTAAAACATGCTCAAACTCCATAGCCCAATAGATGTTTCTTGATTAGTATTTCAACGATTTATACGTTTTCAATTTTTCTTTCCATAGAGTTAGCCATCTAATCCTTAAATTGAAATCTTTAACCCATTGAGGGAGCCCTCTCAGGTTGAGGAGGCTAAGCCTCAGCCAAAAGTTGGTTTGAAATAGTTACTCAAAGTCTTCCTGATTAGCAGCCTATCAGGGGTTGATTTTGTGATAACATTTTGGTGCTTCTGCCAGGAGTCTAAAGATTACTCATTCTTGAAATCAAGAAGTTGAACTTTTGAAGGTAGCAGGAGCTCAAGAATCTTTTCGAGGCTACAAAACTACCGTGGTGAATCCATTGTTGAAGAATTCAAATTCATATATTTATGGTGATTCTACTGAACTTATGAAGAACTCAGATGCTACCATTCTTGTTTCAAGGTGTGCATGTATAAATTTTTCATAAATTCATGCTTTCCCAAATCATTTTCCCAAGGATACATACTTTTTAAGGAATGGTCCAAAATTCAATGGAGAAGATTTGAGTTTAACTTTGAAGCATATACCATATTTATGTGATTTTATCGAGCTTCTTAGAGTCAAACATGAGGATGTTTGCATTATGTTGTTCTATGATTCATTTCAATGGAAATGTAAACAGTGGATTGAAAGCTTTCCTGTCAAATCTATTAAGTCATTTGCAGACTTTTGGCTTATGTTTTTGGAGGAATGGATAGAAAGAATAGAGTTGGTGGCAAACTCTCCTTCAATTCAAGGTTTCAAACAATGGAATGATGATCATAGTAATGAAGAAATAGATGAAAATTTTTCTTTGTCCTTGTTTTCTTATCTAAAATCATTTGAGTGCAAGACAGAAGATAAGATGAAATTTTGGATGAAGTTGCTAAGAACATTGAGAAAGACATTGAAGGTTTACAAGGTCAAATTCAATCATACAGTCTTCATGATCATGATCATACTTTTCAAAAGCTTTCTAATGTAGAATACAAAGAGAGGGTGTTGCTTCCTTTCTCTTTTGATATTGAGGAAGAATACATTATTTTTTAAAATCAATTTGAGGAGCAGCTTAAGAGCACACAGCTGAAGCCTTATATAGATGACCAATGTATTGGTGAGTTGTCCAAAGCTGCGGAATATCACAAGAAACATCAAACTGGCCATGTTTTTTTTTAATCCTATAGCTAGCTACATGGAAAGGTTCTATAGTCCAGATTTCGAACTATATTTCCATTATGAAGATCATATATATCTCATGTTGTCTCGGTTATTTCAGTATCACGTTTATTTTTGCTTCAAGCATAGCCAAGAGATTCAAGTGTCAGATCAGATCAATGACTGGCTTCATTGGAATTTTTATGTCCCTTGAGCTACAAATGAAGATTGCAGCTGATAAGGTAGGTGGGGGTGTGTGAATAAGCTCAAGATAGGTTGACTGAGAAATTTTTTTTTTTTTTAGTAGGTACAGTTTGAGTCCTTCTTGCAGAAATCATTAAAGCTTGGGGAGCAGATTGAGCAGAATTTCAGAGTTTTATTCTGAAGGATGGATAGCAGCACTGGAGCTACCGGTTCTTAGTGAACCACTGGGGCACACTATCCCAAGTGGAGCCACTGTTATCAATGTAAAAGTTTTTAAGATTTTTGAGAACCCGCATGGTTCCTAAGTTTTTGTGTTAGACATGGTCAAGTCATTTTTTATGTTTTTAAGAGTTTCAGTTATAGCATTAGAGTCATTTCCATCATTAAATAAATTCCATCAGCATTGTCTGGCCCCTTGTGGATCCCATATCATGTTTTAAGTTTAATGTGTCTCGTCATTTCAAAAATTTGAACGCGCCACGAAACTATCTAGTCATTTTCATAGTGCAAAGCCTTGAAATTACACTACTTGCGCTATGAAATTGGGGATTCGTAGTTAGGTGTTTTCGTAGCACAAAACCCCAAAATTACACTGGATGTGCTACGAAATCAAGGATTCATGAACAATCATGTCCAGCTGTCAAATCCACCAAAATCCGTTAAAATTTCATCATCAAGTGTCAGTCCATGAACCTTACCTCTCACATGCAACAATTCACATCCATATTTAGATTCGTTAGGGGTCATTTGTCTGCAGTCATTTCAAATTTCAAGAAAGGAAAGGGTTAGTTGATCCTGGTCATATCCATGTTGATCTTGGTCATATTCATGCAAGAGATACTTGTTGTTGTTCTTAAGTTTGAAGTAAACAAGCCTAGAGGGAGCAGAGACCAGAATTCTTCCGCGGGCTTCAAGCGAGGTAGCTCTTCATCAAATTCAAGCGATGCAGTTTCTTCCGGGTCTTCTACCTAGAGGGTTTTCAAAGGAGAAATGTCGGAAGAAAGAAAGAATCACATGTCAGGCCGATGTATGAGAACTAAACTTGAAGGCTTAGATGCTCTCACAAAGGATAAAATAGTTAAAGAAGCCTTCAAAAAAGTAGGTTGATGGAGGTTCTATGAGAAACTATAGGGAGGACATAACCAAGTGACCAGGGAATTTTCTCTAAATTTCACAGGTTTACATACAAAGATTGGAGTGTTAGAATTTTCAATTTCTCCTAAAGTTATATCTTTAGTCACAGAAATTTAAAGAGGTCAGGAAAAATGGTTTAAGAATTTCAAGTTTGAAATGGCACCATGCAAGATATTCTTGAAGCCAAAGTTTGTAGATACAGATTTAACTAAATCAGTGCCAAGGGGTTATGTCAAAGATTAATATGCCAACCTACTCTCATGCATACAAAGGTACTTCACTTGTGAAGGAAGATACCACAAGGTGTATTCTTATCATTTCAAACTCCTATTGCATTTCACTGGGATAATATCTCTAGATCTACCTTTCTTTCTATTTTGGAGCTTAGGCAAGATGTCTGATAAAATACAGTTGAAGAAAGAGACATGTGAAACATCATTGTTCCATCATGGCTTAGTTAAATTAATTGTCTTGCATGAACTTTAGAAGGTAGATAGAGAATGGTCTTCATTTCTCTTTATGTCTGGATTTAGAGCCGAAAAAGGACTTAGCCCTAGCGCTAAGGAAATATCATCGCCAGTGATTAGTCACCATGCAGAAGAAAGGTCAAGCAAGTTTGTTAAACTGAAGGCCAGAAAGCAAGTTAAGGATCCAGTGACTCGAACACCATTGGCTATTCAAGGTAATCCTCAGCGTTCACAAAAGAAGAAAGTTCAAATTAAGGAAGCAGCACAAGAGTAGTCCATTGGTGAAATAGTCCAGAGAAGGGTAACTAGAAGTCAAATAGCCAAAGAAAAGGGTAAAACAGTGGTCATTGATGAAAGCCCAGTCTCAAAGGGAAATTTGAATGATATTCTTCAGGCTATTGACATTGAAGATTCCCCTCTAGTCCAAGCAGACTTCATTGAATTAGGTGAGGGAAGTCAAAAAAGATGAAATCCTCTAAAAAGCTACAATTTGATGATCAGGTTTCGGAATTTGTTTTTAAGCCCAAAAGGCCTGTGACTAGGCAGTCCAAAAGGTTACAGGAGGTAGATCCAGAGATAAGTGAGACAGGGGATATATCATGATTCCATGAAGAGCTCATAGTTCCAGTAGTGCAACCATCACTCATGCACGAAGATGACAGAAACAGAGCAGTTGATACTTAAGAAGAAGAAAATAACTATGAGGAAATCAAGAAGAAATTGAAGCTTGCCAATCTTGAGATTTCCCAACTTAAGAAAAGGGCAAGGAAACATGCGATTGAAAAAGCCAATTTCAAAAGAATTAATGCCCTGTGGGAAGATGGAAAAGTTTCAAAACCTGAAGTAGTTAGCAGAGATGCTCAATACTTCACTTGGACTGTCCCTGCAATCAAGGAAGCAAGGTATATCAGATGGACCAATGACAGACTAAGAACTAATATCAGGGTGATGAAAAGACAAATTGAAGATCTTGGAATTCAGCTGAGCAATTCTGGAGGTCGGCCTCAGCACAAATGAACAAGAAAGTGAGTGATGAAACCATAATAACAATTTTGGTTGAAACAAAGACATTACTTTTTGAAGAGGTTTCAAGGACGGGTGATGTTAAGTATATGTGGCATATTTACATAATGAAACATCTATGAAGAATCCTTAGAAGGAAATTTTTTGGGAAAAAATTATGTAAATTGATTCACACATCAGTTTCATAGCGCGCTACGAAACTGTTGTAGGTGACATGCACAGCAGTTTCGTAGCGCGCTACGAAAGTACTGTAGGTGCAATTTTGTTTTTTATCAATCTTCAAAGGAAAGAAGGGGCTATTTTTGGAGAAGGATGCTGCTAGAGAAATGTGAGGAGATCATTTGAGAAGGCTTAAAGCCAAAGTAAAGGAAAAACTCAAGGAATGAAAAATATATGCAAGGAAAAAGTTTTGCGCTACAAAAACAACAGTTTATTTTGTAGCACATCCAGATTGACTTTCTTCATGCAACTTCAAGGAGTTTAATTTTGCACAAGTGTAAGAGAAGGGCTCTATGGCTAATTCAACATATGTTATATGATTAAAGGGTCTAGTTTGGTCGACAAGAGATTCGAGGAACACCATTGAAGACCGAGGCTATACTACAGGGGACATTTTCCTAGTTTTCAAGACAGATGAAGGAGAAGTTATTGAAGGCCAGCAGGAGGGTTATGGACATCACCAAGGTTGAAGTTAAGGAGGATCAGCTGTCAAGTATCAAATTTAATTCTTAGTTTAATTTGTTACTATCATAATAAGGAGTTATACTCTTAATTGTATTAGGACTCTAAGACTATTAGACAACTGCTACTTGTAATTAATAGTCTGTTTTAGGTATGAATAGGTGTCAAGATAGAAAATTCGAATTCACCTCATGTTGGATCATGGAATCCAAAATTGTAATGATAACTCTGTAAAGGACAAGAGGTGGAATGCCTCAGGGTTGGCAATTTTCAAAAGAAACAAGCATACTATGTTATTGTAAGAAACTGTGTGTTTTTATGTTAATACAGAGATTTTGGCTTCACTACTCAGGATTCAGAGAGAGTTTTAATGTTTGATTTTCTCATGGCCTTTTTCATCTACTTACTTGCAGTGGTATGAACATTGATAATGCTCTAACTTCTTTCATGTGTTTATAAACTGTGTTCCTTGCATAATGACTCTGTTTTACTGATACATTAACACTCTTTATGCCTTGACTTCCATGTTAAGTTGATCTTGTTGTTGTACTGAAACATGCTCAGACTCCATAGCCCAATAGATGTTTTTTGATTGGTATTTCAACAATTTATACATTTTCATTTGTTCTTTCCATAGAGTTAGCCTTCTAATCCTTAAATTGAAATCTTTAACCCAGTGAGAGAGCCCTCTCAGGTTGAGGAGGCTAAGCCTCAGCCAAAAGTTTGGTTTGAAATAGTTACTCAAAGTCTTCCTGATTAGCAGCCTATCAGGGGCTGATTTTTTGATAACATCGTCTACTACTCCACCTTATCAACCTTCATTCGTAAACATCGTTCAGGCTTCTAACCCCAAAGGAAATCAAAATCTCGATCGGAAGAAGAAGGGACGAGGTAAAAAGAAAAATCAAGATGTGAAGGGTAATGCGAATAAGCTAGGCAATAATGTTGGTGAGGGTGGAAAAGAGTTTAAGAAGAAAGTTAAGTTTCCATGCAGGTTATGCAGTGGAGACCATTTGACTCATCTCTGCCCAAAAATTCAAGATGCTCAGTGGTTGTTAGTGCAACAAGGGTCTTCTAGCTCCCAAGCTATCTTAACTAACCCTTCTCCACAAGGGCAGCAGTTTCTTGCTAGCACGAATTCAAACCCTGGTACCTCTGCAGGGGGCAACCAGGAGGGGGACAATTCGTCAAATGTTTTCATGATGGATTCTCACGTCAATGTGGCCACACAGTCGCGCGATTATGGTGAAGCTAAAACATCCAAGGATAAATCTATTCCTAGAAATACGGATCCACTTCATATTGAGCGACCCTCTTTCAAGTCTATACCTCGGATACCGAAAGGTTTTGACAAATGTGAGACTATCAACCCTAATGCTAAGGCAGCCCAAAACTACTCCATTGTAGAATATCTGGCTCAAAGTCCATGCGCTATGTCCGCTCTAGAGGTACTCCAGTCGTGTCCAGCTCAACGAAGTGCTTTGCTTTCAGCGATAGGGGCAGTTTATCCAAACAATTATTTAGTGCTCACTTTCGACATGCTGAATGTCAATAGAGACTCCCTCATCATATGGCATTTCAAATAAAGTCTACTTACTCAAAAACTAAGATTTTTCGAACATTTGTAGATGAGGGATCTTCCACATGCGTAATGTTTATGTCATGTTGGAAGGCCATTGATCACCTTCGGTTGTTTCTTCACCCACACTATTGACAGCATTTGATGGACATTCTCGTAGGCCACACGGATTATCCCGACCTTTCCTATATGTGTTGGAGGAAAGGTTGTTAATATCAAAGTAGAAATCGTTGATGCCAACCTAGATTACAATCTTATCTTAGGATGAAATTGGATTTATGAAATGGATGCCATCGTTTTGACTCTATTTCGAGTCCTTTGTTTTCCTCATTGGGGGAAATTGTTAAGGTTGATCAATTGAATTATTCTCCAGTTGACCCTCATGCAAATTCGGATTCTACTGTTTCGTTGGTGGATAACCCCCATCAACCTATCGAGAATCTAGGAGTTGGGATGTATTCTTCATTGATGAGTACATTTGATCTTCCCACTCCTATAGCTAGAATCAATGTCATTTCATCTTCCAAGGAGCCTTTACAGAAAGAGTTTGTTCGAACTCACTATTTTTCGGATCGTGGGACCTTACCTTCATCTGTGACCACATCCGATGAAGGGAAGGTGGGTGGAATAGAATCTCCTATGTCTGCAGTAGAGCTTAGATATGAATTTATCGATAACTCTACAGACGACCATCCCACTCCTTCTTTGGAAAAGGAGTTAGATGGTGATGTGGCCCTACTTGGACCCTTGATTCCACTTCTTCTTTGGATTGCTTAGATACAGTTTTTCCATCTGACTAAGCAGTATTCGAAGCAATGACAATTGTAGATCGACCATCGGAAGATTTACATTATCGTTCGTATTTTCATCCTCCTTTGCATGAAGTCGAATCTAGGTCCTCCAATCTGCTTACTAGCGATGTTTTTACGGTTTCAAACCCTTTGTCTCTAGCACACATCCGCGCTGAAGGTAACATGTCACTCATTTCAAAAACTGTATCGATAAACATCTCTAAGAACCCTAATGTGATAGAAAATGTCTTCATCGGAGCCGAGTGTTCCCCTGAAGAGATTCAAAATTATACTAACCTCTTTAAAGAGTTTCTGGATGTATTTGCTTGGTCTTATGAAGAAATGTCTGGTATTTATCCATCCATCATTCAACATGAGATCAAGACGTATGAAAATGCTAAGCTGATTCGTCAGAAGCTTCGGCCGGTCAATCCTAGGAAAGAAGCGGCTATTAAAGCTGAAGTAGAAAATTTGCTCAAGGCGGGTTTCATATACCCCATTCCTCTAACGGATTGGGTTTCTAATCCAGTCCTAGTTGATAAAAACAAGGAATGATCCGTGTATGCATTGACTTTAGGGATTTGAACAAAGCTTGTCTGAAAGATAATTACCCCACACCGTTTATTGATCAGATAGTTGATGAATGTGTAGGTAATGAGATTTTTTCCTCCATGGATTGATTCTCCGGTTATAATCAGATATCTACCCATCCAGAAGCCCAGCATAAGACATATTTCATATGTCCCTGGGGTACCTTTGCATACAAAAAGATGCCTTTTGGTCTTAAAAATGTTGGAGCCATATTTCAGTGGGCCTTGTCATACGCTTTCCATGACATCAAGCATGTCATCAAAGAATACTTATATGATTTAGCTACTCGTTCTCAAAAGAGAATCGATCATCCTGGTCACCTTCGGTTGGTTTTTGAGAGATGTCGATTTTACAAGATCTAGTTGAATCCAAATAAATTTGTTTTCGCAGTTACATCTGGTTGGTTGTTAGGTTTCATTGTGTCAACTGAAGGGATTCGAGTTGATCCCTTCAAGGTGGAGGTAATAGTTCAGTTGCCTCCCTCGTCTCCCATCCGACAACTTCAAAGTCTTCAGGGGAAGGCAAATTTCTTGAGACGGTTTATAGCGAACTATGCTGAGATAACTAAAGGGTTTATGCGTTTGCTCAGGACGACTTTGCACAACCATCCTTTGATGCCTTGAAGTAAGCATTGATCTCTGCCCCGCTTTTGAGTCCATTGGATTATGGTAGAGACTTCCTTTTATATCTTATAGCGCAGAATCAACCATAGGTATGGTTCTGGTTCAGGAAGATGATGCTTTCATGGAGCATGTGATTTACTACTTGATTTGAGGCTTAGTAGGTCCTGAACTACGCTATTCTCCTGTTGAGAAATTAGCCTTGGCAGCTGTCCATGTCGTCCAGCGGCTTTGCCATTATATTATGCTACGCAAAACTTTTGTCTTAACGGCGGTCAATCCTTTCCAATTTGTCCTCAGTAGGTGAGTGATTGGGGGAAAATACAATCGATGGATTGTTATTTTACAAGAATTCAATCTCAAGTTCTTGTCGGCCAAGTCTAAGAAATCATTGGTTTTTGCGGAATTAATCTCCGAGCTTCCTTGTGGAGAAGATACCATTTATAAGGGCAGTTTTCCCGACGAAAATTTGTTCCTCATCTCTTCACAAGACCCCTAGTATGGAGATATCATAATCTATCTCCAGACTTTGAAGTTCCCTACTATTTCCTCCAAGGATGAACATCGAAAATTACGTCACCTAGCTAAGAACTATTTCATCACTGGTGATACATTATATCAACGAGTGGTTGATTCAATCCTTAGGCATTGTTTAACCTTAGAGGAAGTAGAGTCTGTGCTTAATGATTGCCACAATGGAGCTTGTGGTGGTCATCTTTCAGGGCTTGCTATAGCCTAGAAAATCTTGTGTGCCGACTACTTTTGGCCTTCGCTTTTCAAAGATTATATTGAAGTGATCAAACATTGCCACCCTTATCAAGTCTATACTCAGAAGATGCGCGTGCATCCAGCTCCTCTTTTCCCTCTTATCATTGTCGGTCCTTTTACAAAGTGGGGCATTGACTTTACTACTTGTAATCTGCCTTCAGCAGTGAATCACAAGTACATTATTGTGGCCGTAGACTACTTTACGAAGTGGGCTGAGGCCATGCCCACTTATAAAAATGATAGTGAAATAGCAGAATTGTTCGTCTTCAATCAGATTATTTCATGGTTCGGTATCCCAAGAGATATTGTCACTGACCATGGCAGTCATTTCCAGAACCAACTGATGTCCGAATTGGCCCTTAAATTGGGCTTCCGGTAGGAGCATTCATCTTCGTATTATCCTTAGGCCAATGGCCAAGTAGAAGTCGTGAATAAGTCCCTCAAGACGATCCTGCAAAGGATAACTGAAAAAAATCTCTCCAATTGGCATCTCATGTTGTATCTGGCTCTCTGGGCATACTGAACCTCGGTAAAGACTGCCACCGGTTTTACACCTTTTTAGTTAGTTTACAAGATGGACTATCTTTCCTATTGAATGTGAAATTCCATCTCTTAAGCTAGCTATTGAGCTCCTTCCAGAGACCTCTAGTATCGAAGATTTCCTCCTTAATTTGCAACATCCCGATGAGCAGCGGCAAGATGCCACCACAATCATTGAGGCTCATAAGAAAAGGGTCAAAACTCAGTACGATAAAGTTGTCTGTCCTTGAGTCTTTTCTGAAGGGGACCTTGTCCTGGTCTATGACAAGGATAAAGACGCCTTGGGGGTAGGCAAATTCAAGTCTATGTGGTATGGTCCCTTTATAGTGAAACGAGTTTTAGAAAAAGGGGCTTATGAATTAGTTGATTTTGAAGGGAAACAAGTTGGTGAAGCCCCGAAATGGGCTCTACCTAAAGAACTACTTTGCCTAGGTTATGGCCGAGCAATGGCTTCTTTATATATTTTGTATTTTTGTACATATCTTATCAGGAGTTTTTATAATATCAACATTTTTTTATTTGCTTTGGCAAGTGTTGATGGATGACTTGGTCTATTTCGGATTCGTCGATGGTGCTAGTCGGCACACTCGGAACCTCGCTTCCGCAGCTTGGGTGATTTATTATCCAATTGGTCAGTTGATGGTATCAAGGGAAGTATGTATTGGTCCTGCATCAAATAATATGGTCGAGTATACTGTCATCATTAATTACTATCCGAAGTTATTTCTTATGGAATCGATTCGTTGGTAATCTATCTTGATTCACAACTGGTAGTGTCACAATTGAATAACATTTATCAGGTTCAGGATCCTTATTTATATCACCAATATTTGAGAGTGAGGGTGTTGCAAAGATCATTTATTTATATTACTTATTTTCACATTCCACGATCTGATAATTCATTAGCAGATTCTATTGCTAATCAAGCTTTAGATTGGCATATCATTCATTCATCAAGATAAAATCAAACATCAAAAATTCGGAACTGTCTATATTATATTATATATATATAATATATATTATATATATATATATATTATATATATATATATATATATATCATAAAATCGCCCATGTGTACATAAATTGTTTCAAAAGTAATATACAAAATCTGGACTAAAATGCCCATAATCATGTCCAGTACATCTAATGACCCGGCTCAGGGATGAGCGCTAAGTAGGTGACCACTTCTTTGCCCACACACCGAAAAATGCAAACCTAGTCGCATGGCACTCCTACCACACGGCACTACATATCCTCTAGTAGATCTTCTACAGCCTCCATCGGTACTCGGTGGGTCAACCTCACCAAGTTTCGTCAGACTACATATAAGACTCTCTCAGTCTCTGCAGCTGCCTCTTCGGCACCTCTTCCGCGACGCCTATGCCACAGAAATCCATCTGGTCGTATTGGACCCACATCTGGAACATGATCAATATATCAGTCATTTAATCCCATCAAAAATATCTTTAAGTTCATTTTCATATTTGAAAAACATAAAAGAATCATAAAAATTTATAAAACTTAAAAAAATGCTTACCTATCTCCCCCCATGTTGTGTCTGGTGGCAGTGGTAGATCTGGATCTCCCCTGAAATCCATCCCAACATAGGGATATTCATCCACAGTGATGATTTTGTGCTCCCACCAGGAGAAGAAATCATCATCAAAAGCAGTCTTGGGTACATCTCCGCCTCCAAGGCATTTCATCAGGTCGGCCCACCTACCCATCCGAGGATCTCAAGGGCTACTGATAGGAACTGATACTCTAGGACATAATCCTAGAACATTCTTGAAGAAGAAGGAGCATAAAATGGTCCCATATCCGAAGTTTTTGTTCTGTCCTTTCTAAACGGAGGATAGCTGACTCTTCATATTGGTCAGAAGAGGTGTACACCACTCAAACACAGTAATGAGACAATCTACGGCCAAGCTCATGGATAGTCATGACACTTGGTGCAATGAGGGTGATCTGTTTACCCTGGCTATGGTGAATAGTACGATCCTCAAGGACAAAATCTCTACATGTTTGATTGGAATTTGGCTTTCAATCTTCTCTGGATGCCTCGGATAGTATATGTGTACGTAGTCTTCCACTAAAATACTACCTCATGATTGCCCTGTCGAATGTACAACTTCTCCTCTCTGGGAGAGCCCAGTGATAAAGTAAATATATTCTATCTCTATCCTTAAAGGCATTTGATCAATCATGAATGCATCATCTTCGATACTCCAATAATGGATTAACATTTCAAGCAAGTGGGCGTTTACCTTCCTATTTGACATTTTGAAGAATGTTAATAAACCACATCCCCTCAATGCATCTAAGCCCTGTTGATCATTCATAACCTCATCATCAACAGTAGCATGCTCCCTTTCCCTCCAGGTGATTGTCATCCTGAAAGAAAATCAAGTTAAATCGTTAGTTTTTTATGTTTTAATTTCAAACCTCATATACGCGAGTCCATTTCATACACAGTCGCGTGTAGGGCCTACATATACGCGGGTTTCTCATAACCAAACCGCGTATACGCTGCATTGAAATTTTTGACATAATTTCCAATGGTAAAACCTCAATTAAAATTTCTAAAAACAATCACAAATTGATGCAAGCTAGATTTGGGGGTTACTTGATTATTTTGAGCCAATTTGAACGGTCGAATTCTTTAAGGGGCAAGTTTGCTTCTTTTTCTCCCCAGCTTTTGCTCCCAACACAAATGGTAAAAATGGTGAGTCAAAAATCATTTTATAAGCTTTGAAAATGTCAAATTTTTTAAAAACTTTATTTTGTTTCATCTCATGAATCTTTTAACTTGGGAGCTTGGATTGTTGAGAATAGGTTGTTTTTTAGGACATTTTGGACACTTTTTCGAAAAGTTCAAGTCAGTTCCATCACTGCTGACCTGTCATGGTAGGTATCGTTTACTCACTAGCATATAGGTTAGGGAAGCCATTTTTCCATTGCATTTTGTATACTGGCCTCCATTTGTCGATACACTTGCCATAGAGTCGATCCCATCGTGTTATGGTTCGTAAACCATCTTCACTCGCTGACTTTTTAAATCATGACATGATGGTAGAGCCATCCTTTTTCATGGGCATCATAATTAGCACCTCACTGACAATAATTGTCCATGCTGCTTCATCGAGTAGGTTTGGGAGTCCTCTCTAGTCCCGCCATGACTGGTGCTTTGAAGACTCATTCCTCTTTGCTTCTTCGCTTCATTGTGGCCTTATACCCTAGAGGCTCCTTTGTGTTGTATTGTACGACTGCATTGCATTTTGACCATTTGCACCTTTTGGCCTTGAGCCGGCTTCACTTGGACTCGTGCTTAAGCCACTTTTTTTACCATGACCTCTGCAAAATCAAACTTGCAATCCCTTAGCTTCTGCAACTTGACACACCTTCAGACCCGTGGAAGGAACATCCCTTTGAGTGTCCTTGACCAGCTTCGCCTCCCTGCATTGAGCATAGGAATGTTCCCATCCCAGGATCTAGATCATCTATTTCATTGGCACTCGTTATTTCCACTGTACTATAGCATTATTTTATTATTTTTCCAGCTTAAAGAAAAAGAGAAAAAAAAATTACATATTCCAAAAAAAGAGCGGGAACGGGACAACATTTCCATTTACTATTGGCAGCTAGAGTCAGTTGTGTCGCCCTTGAACAAAGCACTCAAAAGAAAGTCTCTCCTCCACTTGGGCGGGATTTAGCTTGACTTAGGTATGCCTTAACTTTGTTATTGAGTCAGTTCTCCTCTGGTTGGTTACCTCTTCCAATCATATAGAGACTTCATTCGTGCCTCCTGCATGACGAACTTATACAGAGTCATCATATTCTTCCACATGGTCATCATTGGGTCGTGCTTTTGTTCAAGGGAAGTAATCCTGAGTCGGCCTCTTTGCAGTGTCTCTTGACCTATTTTCAGTCGCCCATCCCTGGTTGTCAATATCTTGTTTGGCATCACATCAGTTATATTAGTCCTTTACTCATGCCGGTTTGAGAAGGTCTCCATTGACTTCTTGCTGGCGGGTCTTGTCCTTATCGACGATGACATCTTGCTCTGAGGACAGGCCTAGAGCTGTACCTTGGCCTTATTTTCATTATTGCTAGGTCACCTTGTGTTCAGCATCGATTAGTATCATGGGTCTTTGACTGAGTGGTTTCCCTTGTGTTCGACATCAACTTTCATTATCACACATTGGGATTCGTGTAGTGCCTTGGTTTCCATTTGACCCTATTGATGGATTCCTCACCTCTGTGTGAGCTTTCATTATTGGTTGGTTCAGAGGGTTTATATTGTGCGCTAGCTACAATATGTGTACGTGGGAAACGTGTTTCGGTCGGGTTACTACATCTTTTTTTGTTCGATTCCTTCCACATTATTGGCCTACGGGTTACACTCGTGCTAGATTGATGAAGGATGCCTTAATGCCTTCCTCCTAGCGGATCTTTCCCTATCGACTACGACTCATTGCTCTGGGGCAAAGGTCTAGAGTCCACTTGGAAGTACCTTCGGGTTTGTAGTCATTAGTGGAAAGTCCTTCACTATCGACAGTGGGAAACCATCATTGTCTCCTGATTGATAGATTCTTATAGGTATTTGACTTCAGCTCATCTATTCGCACTTGTTAGATTATATTGGGTACCTTGACTCTCATTATCATTATCAGTGAGTAGTCTCGTGTTTGTTAACGGTATACATCAATGACTGGTAATCAAACGATTTCTCACATGGTCAACTTCAGATCATTTATTCCCATTATGTAGAAATGTACCACAACAGTCAGTGAAGACCTCGGGTTGCATCAGCATTCTTTGGTTCAATTGTCAGTTGCTCCTGTTGCTGCTAGTTGACACCATTCCACATTATATGTTCCAGTTCTTCACAATGACATCCTATATGTTGGCATCCGAGTTGCGATGTAGTACCATCTTATTCCATCGTGTTCATTTGGTAATATTGGGATCAATTTTCGACATCAGTGATCAGCTTCATTGATCATCTTCTTATATGTGATATTCAGACATGTACTTGTTCGATCGTGATCAGATGATCCGTTATGTACTTTCAGTTCCTCATACTTGTATATATAGTGGATCTACTTGTACTTGATATGTGAACATGCTTTACTTTTTCTGAGCATGGGTATGCCTACCTCAGACAGTTGTTTCTTTTTAATCTTCTTTTGCTGGCTTGGCAGGCTGAAATCTGGTGAAGTCCGTCTCAGTTTTTGACAGGTTTCCTTTCCATATACTTAATACGTTTCTGCCATCATGTTCCCCTTCTAACCTCATATATTAGGGGGCATCTGTTATAGTTTCAAATATCACCTTATGTATTTGTGATGCTTGGTTTATGGCCTAGGGCAACCCCTTCTTCCAGACTTTGTCCAAATATTTAAAAAATAGTGTTTTACTCCCTGTACATGACTTTGCCCTATATTAAACACATGTACACACGGGTCAGCATATACCCAACCCGCGTATATGTCTTAAAACACTTGAAAAAAAAAATCCTTAATTATGGGCAGAGATCACAGGTTTTACCTGTTGATTACCTATTAATGCTCGTTGCCCAACTGTTCCCAACTGTTTCCCAACTAAAAAACTACTTTAGGAGAAGTATAAAAAGACTTCAATGGGAAGGCCTTAAGGAGGAGAGAAAATAGAGAATTACTCTACTGAGATTATCCCCTGATCAAATCTAAAGATCCCTATTCTTCAAGCACTTCCTCAAGCTCAGGAAACCCTTGTTTCCTTGAGAGTTTATATCCTTTCACTCGTTAGAGATATCCTTGTATTGGTTACGGAAGGAGCCTTTTGAAGACCGAGACTGGACGGACCTGGAAGATGGTTCCACTTGGAGCCGGAAGAGGAAGACTCAGGTGAACTCTTTCTATGTTTTATTATAGTTATCTGTAATAAAAGAAACATTGTCTTGTTCCTCATATCGACTTTGTTCATGCATATGATGTTATTGTTATGGTTTATATATGAATGACTATTTCAATGTATAACTAACCATCTACTTATATGTTATAAAGTTGATTTCACTATAATGCTTTATCTATATGTTGTTGTGCATCTTTGAATTGGTTGTTTTGCAGGTTCAAAGATCGTGAGGAGTTGTAGAGGATTTGGACCCTGGCTGGAACTACTCGAATGAAGGACCCCCAGGTATGTACATCCTCGCATAGTTTGCTTGTTTAAGAATTTTGCTTGAGTTATATGCTTGTTTCTTGTTGTAGATTACTCCTGCTCTGCTAGGGTTCTGACCCAAAGTCCTAGGGGACTTTATCCCTTAATAAGTGATGCCTTGCAAGGCTTTCTCAAGCCATGTTGTCTCACATGAGTATCTATGCATTGTAATGTTGAGTCATGTTAAGTGTAATTCAAGTGTCAATGGTTGGATGTAAGAGTCATAGAGTAGGTGAAGAGTCATGAGAGTAATTGAACTGTCACAAAGGGGAATGTCAAGGGTCACCCCAACATTTTTTATAAATAGTCCCTCATAACTCATTGTTTAGGCTTTTGGTCAGCCAAGCTTCTACTGAGACTATCTTGAAGAAGGCTTGGAAAATATTGTAACATGCCTTGGCTTCTTCACTGCATGAAGCTAGTACATCTCTTTAGAGGAAAAAGTGGATGTGGTTGTAACATTCCATTGTTGGGGATAGTAGGTTTATATGGTGTATTGTATGATTTTTACTTACACTTCCTTAATAATAAGAGCCAGCACATTTTCATGCATATGTTGTCATTGTAGTTGGATTGTTCCGGTTGCCTTAATGATATATGTTGTTTAACTTACGTACTTGTATATGAACTGATTTGTATGTAATTATATGAATCTTGTTGTTAATGTGTTGCATATGTTGTTAATGTTGTCACTGTCCATGTCGACTGCTCTGCCAGACATCAGACAGACCTTTCTCATGAACCTTTCTATATCAACCATCACACTCGTCTCGGACTGATCCGTGAGTGTTGTTCATGTTATCTTACCTTGTTTTTGTGACTGTTGCATCCGAGTGGACTGCTCTGTCGGACGCTGTGCATGTCCTTTGTGTGGTGTGTTCCTAGCTAAGTTGGGACTGATCCCTTTCAACTTGGAACTCACCTTCACCTCCCTCTCCCTTCAAAGTGTTGGAACATCTCGTACACATTCCTTGACTCTCTGCATCAGTCACACCCTTGCTACTGACAAAGTTATCTTACTTGCCTTTGTGCGACATTGTGGTTGTTGAGTCCCAAACTTACATCTTCCCTACATACCTTTTTATCCTTTTTCTCCAATTACCTGAACCTCCAAGCTATCAAATCATTGCATATTAGTTTAAAATGAGCATATAAATGGTTTCCTAATTATGTTTTGTGACTTCTGTTTGATTTAGATTTTTGCTCAATCAGCTACGAAATCTGTCACTTTCCGCAGCCAGAATCAATTTCCGCAGCCTTTTTGTTAAACTCTATGCTACAGGTGTCTACTGAAGAACTCAGCCACATGGGAAAGCTACAAAGGACATGGACATGGAACGTGTCCCCTTGGTTCAGCCAAATCTTCCACAGAAGCCCGCGATCAAAGTCGGTCAAATGGTGGTCAACACAAGGAGTTTTGTGGTGGCACGACTCTGTTTTCATCACGAGGAGGATTGAGTGGAAAGTTCCTAAGATTTAGGAGGTGTGCTAACACCTGGGGACTGCCCGTGGACTGAATCCAACAAACCACCTCCTTGGATTTACTTCCCACGGCTACCATGCTGCTAAATTTCTGATTATGGTCTTTTACGTGTCTGTCTACCAGCGCAGACCTTAGGAATTAGTTATGTATTTCCTGCTATAAATAATGCATCTTCGTATGCGTATAAGCTAGTTGTTGTTATGTAATCTTGACTGTTTGTACGAGCCATCGAGCCGAGACTTAGTTTCTATTTTATGACTGCATTGCAATATATGAGAAGACACTGATTTTGAGTTCAAATCCGTGATTGGTTCTAATTGACCGAGGTTTCAGAGGGCCCCTGTACACCAAGGTCCTATAGTTGTTGTATAGATTTATGTTTTTCTTCATTTTACGCTCTTGATACCATAGATATTTGTTGTATATATCAACTTGCTCATGGTATTTATGTTATTTGTTGTCCATAGCTTCTTTCATGCTTTTAATTAATTGTCAACTGATCAGTGTTTTCATTTCAGGTTCTAATAGGAAGCCCGGGCAGTGCATATAGTTTTTGATGACTAATGGCATGATGGAATTATCTTGTCCTTCTGCTGATTTGTTTTATTGGTTCTAATTCCAGCACTGTTTATTTCTTTAGTTTTTCTTTGTTTACAATGAGTCGAATGGTGAGGGGTCAAAAATGAGTTGATGTGATATGATTTAGTTTACTTTGCTTACAGTTTTTGAATTGCTTTGAGTTCAGTCTTTTCCTTTTTACACAGCAACAAGGATACTGGGTTTCATAGTCACTAGTTCACTATTTTGTTTAATTAGAATCTAGGCACATCTTGATCTCATCATTGTAAGTTTGAACACCTTTGGAACACTTTGAAGTTTGGAAATTATTTTAAAGGCCACCATTACCTTGAATACTTTTGTCCATACTTGATTATTAGAATCACCATCTCACACACCATCTCACATTAGAGAATCAACAAGAAGATAAATCCAAAAAAAAAACAAATCAAAAAACTAAAAATGAAAAAGAACTAAGAAAATGGTTATCTTGCATAGATAGTGCACTTCACTTCAGCAGTTTACGACTCCCGGATTGACAATTTATATATAAATTTAGAACACACTAAATTGACCAAACAGTGGTCAAGGCATTACATTACGACCCACTATTGGTAATCCTACACCAAAAGGTGTGAGGTCTAATTGGGACTTCTTACTGGGGAGATCCCCTTGACATGTTGGTGGGTCCAGCATTGTCAACATCACCAAAAAATAATCTACGCTAGGGAAAATAAACTAGAAGCTGAGAAAATAATGCAAACGCGCAATAAAATAGACACCAAAAATTTTGGACTAAGACTCCCCAGAAAAACCCCAAAGGAAAACCTAGTACAGTAAATGAGGGTTTATTGTGTTATTATGCAACGCTAAAAATATGAGTACAATATCTAGATTCCTAACTAAAAATCATCCCGCAAATAATCTGGCCAAAATAATTAGGAGAAAAATTCTCACTGTAAAATAACTCGACCTCCCTCTAGCCTGCTCATACTGCTTCTTGGTTGCTCGCACTGCTAACTTATGTAAGTATGGACAACCCTTGAATCAACCTCAAACTAGGTTGTCTAGCCTCCTCTTGCCTTTGGAAAAATTTTCACTACCTTCTTGATGACATTTATGGACTCCAACAACTAAAACAAACCCTTCTTAACTGGACTAACTAACTCAAACAACCGAGACGACTCTCTCTACACAAGATTTCGGTCTCCTTTTTCCTGTTGAGAAATTTAGGGAATTTGCATAGGTGATTTCTCTTTTATTAGTGACTGTTTGCAAAATTTTTTTACTTTTTTAGATTAGAATCTTCTTCATGTTAGATTTTTAGTGTTATTCTTCATCAAATAGTAACCAATGCATGAACATAACATACAAGAGACACAACATGTAGGCTATAAGCCAGGACAAAAACCTCTCACTCTTTGAGAGGAAAACCCACACAAATTCTTCTTATAGAGATTCCAATTGACGAATACCAAGACCAAGACCCTTGACTTATTACCTACTCCAAAACCAAAACACTAATTCTCTAAATTGTCTTCTCCTTCCTCTTCTCGGTTCCTCCTTCACTTTGACCTGAGATCATCTCCTCTAATTGTGGTCTATATATACTCATCTTAATTGTTTCCTTCTGTTGTAGCATTAAGACTCTTTCTCAGACATCTGAACATCAATGATTTGAGTTCCTTAAGTACTTTGTTTCTGCAACTGTGATCTAAATTCCTTGACCTTCAGAGATCCAAACTTCTTGTGATTTGAGCTTCTGTGATCAAATTTATCACTGCCTTAGTCCACCCGAAAATCTCAAAGATGTGTCTGAGCTTCATTGTCCTTTGTCACCTGAAATATCAAAGAGATCTAAATTCTCTTCAATGTGTTTATGTTTGAACCGTTCAATGTACCCATCCAAATTCCATCCGAACTTCTGACTGTAGATATCATCTGAAAATCTTAGAGACAGATCTGAATTTTCAATATAGAAATGCAAAGAGTCTACCCACATATTTACAGTGGTGTTTCCATAAATAAATTGACATGTACTTATGAAAAGTTGTGTCTTTATATAAGATGAGCTGATGATTTTCTTATGCATATTGAGGCCGACATCAAGAGGAATATTAGTGCTTGTCGTTGGAGGGATTTCTAGACATATTATAGACTTAATACATTTTTATATACCCAAGAAGGGTTCTTCATACATGACATAGACTCTTTGACTTTTAATGACCAATCTTAGGGCTCTCAATGGGAGCCATCTAAAATAAAATCACTTGCTCATGAAACCCATGAAGCAAGGTTTACAATAATAATTTTATTTTCTTCATTAGATCATTTACAAAAGTCACAATTACATGTCATTATGAAGATTGAACCTAGTTACACTTTTCAGCACTCCCTCTTAACTAGGGAGGTATTTATAATGGTACTTAGTCATTCTAAATATGAAGATTTCTCATAAGAAGAATTGGATTGGTAACTCATCTATCTAGCATCATATCAACCAGAATTATCACATAGAAAGGCCTTGACTAACAGCTATATCCACATGATCATAACACAATGTTGGTGAGACCAATGATTCATAAACACCATAATCATTGTCTCTCAATGTACATACTCCATGTGGGTGTTCATAGAGTATGACGTTCTTTGGACTATTCTTATCTTTGATAGCTAGTCTTCAAAGAATATCAGTCCATGACTACTCTTATCTTGGATGCCCTATCTCATCCTCAAAGAGTATCAGATGTCATATGATTACCCAATCCTCCATTTTGTCTTCCCAGGTGAAGACCAGTATGATGTTTCTATCTCTCCCTCTCAATTAGGGAGGACATATCAATTCCAATAATGGAATTTACTCATTCCTACATAAGGAATGTACCTAAGCTCCCTCTTATCTTAGGAATTTCCAATTTTCTCCCAAGTAAGAAACTTGCTTCCAGGCTCCCTCTTAATTAGGGACCTACAACAACTCCTCGACCAGCTTCTTAAAGAGCTCCTTCCTTCGATGTTATGAATTTCTTTGTCCACGAATCTTCATCTTTTTTCACTTCTTTCATAGGGCACATACCATCCATCACTTTCATCCACGAGTCAATCATGTCATCATTCCTTTCATCAGAAAGTGATCCATTAGTCTTCATCTGGTCTTGCTTCATGTCATGTTGCCTTCTTCATGCCATATTTTCCAGAAAGATCTTACATCCTTCTATATGGTCCTCTTGGAAGACATTCATAGTTCTTCCCTTTTGCAGTCCTGCATAATCTCATCCAAATATTTGTTCAAAAATAAGAAATGAACACTTAAATCAAAGTTACTTTTGTGATGGTCTTTCATTATGACATCTTCCTGTAGGTATTAGAATCCTACATACATGTTGACACATCTCCCAAAGATATCCATGTCAAGGGTCTCCATCTTTTTCAAACTTCCATCATAGTCTTCATATCTTTCCAGGAGATTTTGTAGTCAAATATTTCTTGTTCTTCTGAATGTTGATTTCCTTTATCATGGTTGCATATCTCACAATATCTTCCTTCCTTTCTTCACACATTTCATTCCTAGGAGATTCTAATCAGAGTTCCTTAATTGTATTCAATCACCTCATACTTCCTATGAGGACATATTATGTTGATTTCATCTAGTGCGACTTATGCCTTCCTACATCCTTTTAGAGGAGGAGATCATTTTCCCTTGATTATGCTTCTCAAGATAGTGTGGTGATCCATGTTACCTGCAACCATATGACATGACATTATAATATTAAATACAAGCATACATACCTCATTTACCTTTGGGTCATCTAGGCTTCTTTCAGCAGCTTCCTTGATTGAAAATATCTTCAACCCATTTATCTTCTACATATCTTATGTCATCATACCATCATCCCATGAATTCCAAAATTTATAGTTCCTGATGAAACACTCGATTCCTCTCTAGATCGGTGAACCATCCGATGAGGATTCTATCAGAGAATCTTAAGGATATTGTATGTCCCTATCTGACAGATGTTTCCTTTTTGACTTGATGTATGATGAGCCTTGTCCTAGATGACTTCTTCCTTTCCTTAAGTTTGCAATGAGGTTCCCAAGAGCTATATCCTTCATTTTTTTTACTGCCATGGATTTTATTCTAGACATCCTTCATATTTCCTATGGTGATGTCAATAGCTCGTGTTTCTAATGCTTACATGACGCCACGATGCATCTTATTATTTATTATAGCCATATCCTATAAAACATTTAGGATTTATGACAAGACCTTTTGTGAGGGAGACTATCTCAGCATAGTAGATATCTCTTACTTCCTCTTTTCTTGGACTTCTTCTCTTTGTCTCCACTTCTTTAGTGATATGGGCTTCTTCTCTTCCTCTTTTGATATTGTCTCTTTAGGACAATCTTTCCTGTAATGTCCATAATTTTAAATCCATAGCATTGAATCTCAATTATGCTCTTCTTTATTTTTATGAGGAACAATTTTTCCAAACTTCCCTTTCTTTCCTGCAAATGTTTGATTCCTTTAATCGTCAATAATTTTTCCCTCAACTTGTCTTCTTCTATCTTGCATAGAAATCACAAGATGTCAAATGAGGTAACTTTCTAATCCTCATGGACATTTTTTACCTTGTTCATCAGTTAGTTCATTTAGAAAAATAATGATTATTTTCTGATCATTTCTCCTAGATATCACAGTTGAGATCTTATGAAGATATCCCTTCATTCTTTGATAGCTTCAATTTTGTGTAGATCAAATCTAAGTCACGTGACCTTCTTTATCACATCTTCAAAGAATAGTCTTACGGTCTTATCATATACATCTCTTTGTTGTGTCCAATATTGCTATATGAGAGGATCTTTCATAAGAATTCCTTTCCATGAATTCAAAGGAGACCTTTTTCTTTGATGTGTTCAATGACTTCACTAATTCTTCTAGGACTATGTCTATCCTCCTTTTTCATGCAAGGAATTTCGATGAACCAACTTATAGATCTCCTTGCAAAACACATTCATTTTACCGAATTTGATTAAAGAATGAAAGATACTTACTTGAAAAGTGAAGATGAAATCTTCATCTTGCTCACTTTGATGATGGTTGAATAAGATGTATTAGTGCTCCCTTTTGTATGATATTCTTCCAAATGAAAAAGCCTTTCCAATAAAGAAGATAATTCCTTTTGATGAAGGTGATTGATGAGGATTTATTTTTTTCTTCCTTGGAAGTTCTTCTTCAAGGGAAAGGATATGATCCTTGCTTCAATTAGAGGGAACTTACCTCATAGTTTTGAAGATGATGAATAATGCCTTCTTGCTTTCAAGATACTTCAACTACTTTGGTAGTGAATGAGTGCAGATCATAATTTATTCTAGGGTTTCAAATTTCTTCAAGATGGTGTGATATTTATCTTTAAAGTCCTTCGAGATACCTTGCTTGATGAGGGATTTTGTGGTCTTTTGATGATGACTAGAGGATCAGAAACTTTTGATGTTGTAGACTGCTTCTTTGATCTAGGCTTTTATTCTTCAATGTAGATCTTGATATTTGACTTGCTTAGATGCCTTTCTTGAAACTCGAACCTTGAGTGTCTCTTTGATTAGATTCCCATCCTTTGAATTTGGCACCTTAGCTCTAATACCACGTTGATAAATCTAGGGCATTTGCATTAGATGATTTCTCTTTTATTAGTGACTTCTTGTGAATGATTTTTACTTGTTTAGATTATAATCTTCTTCGTGTTAGATTATTAGTGTTCTTGTTCATAAAACACTAACCAATTCATGAACATAAATACACAAGAGACATAACATGTAGGCTATAAGCCAGGAGCAAAACCTCTCACTCTTTGAGAGGAAAATTCGCACAAATTCTTCTTATAGAGATTCCAATTGATGAATACAAAGACCAATACCCTTGACAAATTAGCCACTCCAAGACCAAGACACTAATTCTCTAGACTATCTTCTCCTTCCTCTTCTCGGTTCCTCCTTCGCTTTGACCTTGAGATCATCTCCTCTAACTATCGTATATATATACTCACCTGAACTGTATCCTTCTATTGTAGCAGCGAGACTCTTTCTCATACATTTGAACCCTTATTACTGTGATATCCTTTCATCACTAAGCTCCTTAAGTACTTTGTTACTATAACTATGATACAAATTCCTTGACCTTCAGATATTTGAACTTCATGTCATCTAAACTTCTGTGATCAAATTTATCACTGCCTTAGTCCACCCAAAAATATCATAGATATATATGAGCTTCATTGTCCTTTGTCACCCGAAATATCAGAGAGATTTGGATTCTCTTCACTTTGCTTATATATGAATTGTTCATTGTACCCATCTGCATTCCATCCGAACTTCTGACTATAGATATCATTTGAAAATCTCAGAGACAAATCCGAATTTTCATTGTAGAAATGTGAATAGTCTGCCCACGTATTTATAGTGACTTGTCCATAAATAAGTCGACTTGTACTTATGAAGATGTGTGTATTTATAAAATATGATCTGACACGATTTTCTAATGCATATTGAGGCCGACATCAAGAGGAGTATCATTGCTTGTCGTTGGGGGGCTTTCTGGACATATTATAGACTCAAATACATTGTTATATCCCCAAGAAGGGTTCTTCATACATGACATAGACTCTTTGACTTTTAATGACAAATCATAGGGATCTCAATGGGAGCCATCTAAAATAAAATCACTTTATCATGAAACCCATGAAGCAAGCCTTACAGTAATAATTTCATTTTCTTCATTACATCATTTACAAAAGTCACAATTACATGTCATTATGAAGACTAAACCTAGTTACACTTTTCAACATTTCGTGCCTCTATGAAACTGTAAAATGTTGGGAAAATCCTTCAGAATTCCCTATGTTGTTCCCTCTCTTTGATGCTCTACCTTTGGCTCAAATTATTCTTCCTTGTTGAATCACTACAACTAGGTAGCTTGACCTGCCAAAGAAATATGCTCCCCTCTTATTTATCCACATCCCATTGACTCTCTTATAATCTCTCATTGGAGCTTCAACAACCATGATTAGATCCTCATTAATGGATAAGATCATCTTAGACTCGATCCATATGACTCTACAGAGATTTCTCGATCTTCCTTAATTAATGTGCATTAATTAATCAATTTTCCTAACTTAGACTTACGAATTTTTCAATTATTGATTAATTAATTTAATTAAGGAATTGTGTAAGCTTATATCGTGAAACCTTTTTTGGGTTTTGGATATCTCATGTTCCTTAGTCTCTTAGATACAAATCGAGACAAGAACACCTATCTAATGCTACCAAAATTTAACACTCCCTCTTAGCGATTAAGGTATTCTCTTGTAAACATCTCCCCTCTATAGTTGGATCATGTTGTTGGTGCCTGACATCTGCAACAACCTATCATTGTCCGCCAAGCTATTACACATACTTTGATTCATCTGCCAACCCTGTATTTGAACCACTCTACATCTATGTTGTTATTGAAACTACATTGTGCCTCTCTACATTGCTTCCAACATTGTCTGTGTTTTGTATGATCTCATGTTGTTGTTGTTGTTGTTACAACTACTGCAGCTGAGATCTGATCTATTGTTCCTGAAACTAGCTTCTACAAATTTCCCTTGAGTCTCAAACTGCAACTAACTATGCTCTATCTATTGATTATCTAACTATTCCCAATTCTCTTTGTGCCCCTCTAGTATATGACTATAACTAGCCCTACATTATCTCTCAAGATCTTACTATGTCTTCTAACATTTTGATCCTCCTGCTACTAAATATTGTGGGCCCTCATAGCCAAGGTAATGATCCAAGAGTAAACACCTAGCCAATTTTGTCTTCCTTGGACCATTCCAAATCCTATAACTTTGAAGCCTAGCGCTCCTCCTCCACATGGACGTATAACCACTATCAATGCAAACTCCTCCAACCTGGAGGTCAACTCATCTATCTCTACTAAAATTGATGTCTATTGCTGCCCCTTTTTGTCTTTCTTCCTTTTTGGACACTAGGTGACATAGATTCCAAACTCACCACATCTAAAGCATTTGACATTCAACATTTCCTTCTTCTTCTTCTTGCCTCCCTTGGAGATTTGTTCCTGAGTGGGACCCTTCATCGTTTTCCCTTTGCTCGTGAGGGCTATGTTTTCCTCATCATTTTTCTCAACCTTCGGCCCTTTGTTATTTTTTTTATAGTAGTACCATGGACAAGGCTGAGCCTTAGCTCCTCCTATGTGAAGTAACTCCAAACAAGATCCCAATATAGAAATTTTTCTCTTCCAATGATTCACTAAACAAGCATTCCCCACCCTCTAGTAAACCCATTTAGATTTATTTGCATAAGTTCACTTATAACGGTTATCTTATCTTGAACATTTTGAATTTTGTTGAGATAAGGAGTCACGCCTTCACCCATATGCATATTTGTGGTCCTCAGCTTCTCTTTAAGAATCATTTTGTGATTCTTTGATGGATCTTGGTATAGCTTCACGACGGCATCCCACATGTCCTTTGTTGTTTCCTTCTTTGCAATATATGGAACGATATGATCTCGGACCCCATCCAAAACAATCTTATTTGTCTTGTCCATATCTTTCTTAAAGGTAGCTAGCTATTATGGATATGTTGGTTCTACCATGACATTTGCCATGAAATCCTTTAGACCATGTTCATCTAATAGAAACTACATATTGGCCTTCCAAACACCAAAATTTGAATTTATTTCAATTATATCCTGGTCTCTAAGAGCTATTGTGGCCATCTCTACAAAAACTCAAAAACAGGGAAATAAACTATAAATATCTTCTCTTTCCTATGGCACTACTTTTGCTACTCACACTTCATCAAGAAATGCATATATTTTCTATTGCTTGCCCGCAGATGTCCTTTTCTGGTACTCACATTGCCTGCTACCTCTCGGGAAACTCACTCTACCTTCTAGAAGTCCTTCTATAAAAACTAGAACACATATTGTTGCTCCTGAAGCTTGCATTGGCTGGTTGGAAAAAATGCTACAACCTACTACAACTAGAAATATTGGATCTCCTCCTAGAAATTGGACACTAGAAACTCTCAAAGAAATTCCAGAAATTGTTCTTCAATGTGCTTTTCTCTTCCTACCCCTACACATATCTACAATTGAAACTCTTGCTACAAAACTTCTGCACCCAGATCTACCCAATAAGCTAACTAATTTTCTCACCATAACCCTATGTCTAGAAAATCCACTCCCTGTTAGAATTATGCTCTGGGAAAATCGAACTTTTCCTACACCTGCAACTGGAAATCGATTTATGCCTAGCAATTTTCACTGCCTAGATGGCCTAAGTAATATGGAGAAATTATGCTTGGATCTCCCTCTGAAGTTGCGCAATCTTACTCCTATCACTTATGAGCCTTTGATATTATCTTCAATGCTCTGATACCATGTGAGAATTCCTTGATTGCAATTAATGGAAATTTATGTCCTAATTGTTTATCAGTTTATTTTTTATTACAACAAATATCGATAAACTCATACTTGCAATCTTCACCAAAAATAATATACGCTATAGAAAATAAACTGGAGGATGAGAAAATAATGCACACACACAATAAAATAGACACCAATGTTTTTGGACTAAAAGTACCCAAAAAAAACAACGAAGGGAAAACTCGTGCAGTAGATGAGGGTTTATTTTATTATTATGCAGTAGTAAAAATCTAAGTACAATATTTGGATTCCCAACTAGAAATCCTCCAACAAATAATCTGGCTAAAAATAATTAGGAGAAAAAGTCTCCCACTGCAAAATAACTTGGCCTCCTTCTAGCATGCTCGCACTAATTCCTGGTTTCTCGCATTGTTGGTCTGCGCAAGTCTGTACGACCGTTGAATTAGTATTGTTGGTATGTTCAAGTTTGTACGGCTTCCATATGATCTTTCTTGCCTTTGGAAACTAAAACAAACCCTTCCTGTAAATTCTCTCAACTAGATTGGCTAACTCGCACAACTTGGATGACTTTTTCGGCAGAATATTTTGGCTTCCCTTTTCTTTCCTCTCTAACACTAGAAAAATGTTGGGAAATTCCTCTAGAATTATCTCTTTTCTTCGCTCTTTTTGATGCTCTCACTCTCACTCAAACTATTCTTCCTTGTTGAATCATTGCAACTGGATAGCTCGATTAGCCAAGGAAATACTCTCTTCTCTTGTATCTCTCTCCATCCCATTGACTTTCTCCTATAATCTCTCACTAAAGATTCAATGGTCATGATTAGATCATAATCAAAGACTAAGATCATCTTAGACTCGATCCATGTGATTCTTTATAGCATTCTTGATCTTCATTAATTTTCCCATTAATTAATCAATTTTTCTAAGTTAGACTTAGGCATTTTTTAATTATTGACTAATTAATTTAATTAAGGTGTTTCACAAACTTATCTCGCGAAACCTTTTCTAGGTTTTGGATATCTCATGTTCCTTAGTCTCTTAGACACAAATCAAGACTAGAACAATTGTTCAGTGCTACCAAAATCTAATAGTCAGTTGAGACCACATCTACATGTCCTTGGTTGAACCTTTTGCTCCATGTTCTAGACAATTCCACAGCCTCCTATGAGTTTCTCCATTGTGTGCACTCTAATCCACTATCCCTTCAAAGTAGCTATGATTCCATGTTGATTTTCCTCGACACTTTAGAATCAGGTATATGTCTAATATAAAAATCACAAACACACTAAAATAAAACAACACAAGCACTTTACACAGTGGAAAATATTTAGCAGTGAATCAATATAGTGCACAAGACAACTTTTAACCCTAAACTTGTTATATTACAAACTTTAATACAAAAAACATATGGATCTCGTACCATGGATCATGGCCCTTACATACATCCCTAATACAAGGATAAATATGTCTTGGATTCAACTACCTATGGTTACCAATATTTCCCTGAACAAAGTACACTTGATTGCTTCCTAAAGGAGTGCTCACTCATACCTTTTGGTCTACATACCTTGAACAAAATTGGCAAGCCCTTTTCCACCTCTTTTGTTGCTCACAAGTAATTCTATTGCTTCAAATATGCTTGCATCTTCAATTCAAAATCTGCCACTATCAACCCTCCTATTGCTCCATGGTGTTTTTCCACGATACGAGAGTCTAGGTTAGATTCTTACAATCACTAACACTACCAATCCAAGTATCACAACAAACTGCTTTGCATAGTGGAACAATAAAGAGAAGTAAATCAACATATGCACAAATATAGACAAATTTTTAAAAAATTCAACTGTCCAACTTTGTTATATTAACAAATTGATAATACAATGACTTAGGGCTCCCATACTATGGATAATGGCCCTCATACATCCAATGATACAAGACTACAACTAGGGCTTGGTGTCAACAACTATGAAAACCAAACTACCTGAACAAGATATCTTAACCCTCTGGCTGATGTAGTGTTCTCTCTCATCTCCTCTCATTTGTACCCTGAACACATCTACCTATTCCTTCAACTCCGATCTGCAACAACTCTAATTTTCCTATATCAATGAACCAACTCCATTAGGTCACTAAACACGGCTTCACCTACTCTCTAGTTGATTGTTATTCCTTCAACACATCAACACATTGAGACTCTTGTCGAGTTGTTCACAACTCCATTTGTGAACAACTCTCAATTTCCCAATACTACTCCTTAGCTCCATTGGGACTTCTTTCCCCCTAGTTTCCCTTTATTCCTTCAAGGATACAACTCTTATTGAATTTCTTCCCACTAGTGTGTTCCTGTGTTTCCTAATTAAGACACATTTAGGGCACGGATGGGCTACCACCTATCACTACAATATGTCCTTCTCGAACAATGAACTTGGGTTGATGTGATCTACACCCTTGACCTCCTTTCCTTTCCATTCAAAAATCAGTCCTAAGCTCACCCAATTTTTCCTCTTCTAACAGTCCTCTTAGTCTTTCAAGAGGATGTACTAAGGGCTTGGAGAAAGCCTCTACGACCGTCCTCACTCCTGCTCATTTGTTTGCTCCAACATTGTCCTAAACTAGGACCATCTCATCCTCTAGCAAAAATCACCCTCAAACACATCATCAACATACCTTATGACTCTTCCTTGGTTGGTGTGCACTATTGTGACTTGTGTTCATTGGTTAGGGATTCTAATAGCCCTTGTTATCCCTCTCCAAGTTCTTCCAAAATTCTCCTCCAGCTGCAACCTTCCCTCCTGTATGGATCTTAACCTTCTGGTTGTCAAAGTAAGGCTCTTGAACCTATTGAATCAGCCAAAATAAAGCATGACCTACTTGCAAAGTGATCATAATTCATGCAGCCTCCACAACGGAGAAAAACATGCCATAAAGCCTCACCAAAACCACCCAGATATATCCCAAACAAATTCGGCATACTCCTGCACTTGCTCATTCATGTCTAGGGAATCTTTCCACCTAAAAAAATACATGGAGACCTTCAGCAATGGCCTACCTTCCTATGCAGTTGGCACATAAGAATGCAACCTTGTTTTGGAAGGAATATTAACCAACTCGGCCTCCAAAATAGGTTTTTCTTCCAATTTGCAAACACACAGAAAAACTTGGCCTATCCACTATGAGGATCCTTCTTATTTTTCTACTCATATTATCCCTTCTAGACCTCAGCCTCGTGCCTATGAAAGTGGGTACCCAAAGAGTCTAGAAAGAAGCACAAACTATGCCTCTTTCACCTTCGTTAGGTTCCTCTCTTCCTACAGAAAAATCATAGATTAACTTGTGATCTATTTCTCCTTGTATGTGTCACAAATGAGGTTATAACTCTCCTTTTATATGTTCTTGAGGGTGCAACGAACTTCCCTTGAAAGGGCACCTTAAACATAAGGCCAAATTGAAGCAAACCCATCCTTAACACATAAAACATCATTTATTTCTTTGTAGACCTTTGTTTCAAGTGCTCTCCATGTTCCCTAGCTCCTTTTAGGGTCCTCTATAATCTCCACAAGTCAAATTATCAAAATCCAACTTGGTTTTCACCCAACTCCTTTGGGTGCAAAACCCCCACCTTGGGTTTTAAGCCCACACACCATATTTGTGTCCCCATTCCTCCGAAAACCTCTATCCTGGGGTTTGGAGTACCTCCCAAGCTACAAATATCAACATTCCCTCTTAGCAATGGAGGTACTTCCAACACTAGGAAGTCTCCATCATCATCAGTAGTGACACTAGCCCATGTTATGTTCATCACTATAACATACTCTGTAGAATGAACCATGTTATCTTGATAGTGCCTCTACCTCATCTCATCTGAACCTGAAGACCTCAACACTTCCATAGGGATACTCACTATGAAGTTAGACTCCCTTTGAGTCTACATGATCTCCTCTGGCTCAACATGTTACTAACTCGTCTCCTATAAGGTCAGTCCTAGTTGTGGTCAAACATGCGCCATCACCTTACCTCAACCCAATCCTATAAGCACTCATCCCCTTGGATCAAACACAACTCATGCATATCCCTCCAATATTGAGTATGCAACATCATGATACAATGAATAAACTAGCCTACTAACATGTAATCCATCACATGAAGCAATATTGATCATACCAATCTCATTCATGCAAAATAAATCCTTAAGTTGTCCCAATGATCCATGGAAAGTCAAAGGAATTCCATGATCAGCAACCTACCCTACAAAAAATTGTAATTCACCAAGCTCACTACCAATCCACCATAACTCCTAACCAATATCACTACCAAGCTAGTCAAGACTACATCTCCATTTCTTCATCTGAAACCTTTACTCCATGATCTAAACAATCCCATCTTCCTCTAAGTTGCTTCATTGTGCACACTCTGATTCATTGGTCCTTCAAAGTAGCTCTAATACCGTGTTGTTTTTCCATAATACTAGATTCTAGGTTATAATATTACAATCCTTGAAGCTACCAATCCAAGTACCACAACAAACTACTTTCCATAGTGGAATAATAAATAATAGTAAATCAACAAGTGCACAAATATACACAACTTTTTAAAAAATTTAACTGCGCAACTTTATTATATTAACAAACTAATAATATAATGGTCTAAGGCTCTCATATTAGGGATAACGACCCTCATACATCCACTGATACAAGACAACAACTGGGACTTGGTGTCAGCAACTATGACAACCAAACTGCATGAACAAGATACACTGACCCTCTGGTTGATGTAGTGTGCTCTCTTAGCTCCTCTCCTTCATACCCTCAACACATCTATCCAGTTATTTAACTCTGATCTATAGCAACTCCAATATACCTCTATCAATGAAACAACTCCATTAGGTCACTGAAAATGGCTTCACTTGGTCTCTAGATGATCAGTATTCCTTCAAATCATCAACACATTAATACTTCTATCGAGTTGTTCACAACTCTATTTGTGAAAAAATCTCAACTACCCTTTGTTGCTCCCTAGCTCCTTTGGGACTTCTTTCCCACTAGTTTCTTCTTAGTCCTTCAAGGACACAACTCTTAGGGAATTTCTTCCCACTAGTGTCTTCCTGTGTTTCTCAATAAAGACACACTTGGGGCACGGAGGTCTATCACCTATCAATGCAAGATTTCCTTCTCCAATAATGAACTTGGGCTAATGTGATCTGCTCCCTTGACCTTCTTTCTTTGTCCTTCAAGAGTCAGTCCTAAGCTCACTCATTTATGCCTCTTATAATAATATTCTTAGTCCTTCAATTGAATGTACTTAGGGCTTGGAGAAAGCCACTGCAACCCTCCTAACTCCTACTCTTTCAGCTACTTCAACACTATCCTAAGTTAGGACCATCTCATACTCTAGCAATAATCACCCTTAAACATATCATCAACATACCTTAGGAATCTTCCTTCATTGGTGTAGACTGATGTGACTTCTACTCACTTGTTAGGGCTTCTAATATCCCTTGCTATCCCTCTCCAAGTGCTTCCAGAATGCTCCTCTAGCTGCAACCTTCACTCCTCTATGGATCTAAACCTTTCAGTCACCAAAGAAAGGGTCTCAGCCCTCTCGAATCAACCCAAATCAAGCTCATCATACCTGCAAAGTGATTATGATTCCTACAACCTCCACAAAAAATAGAAACATGTCACAAACCCTCACCAAAACTATCCAGATTTGTCCCAAACAACTTCGTCCTACTCCTACACTTTATCATCCCTATATAGGGCATCTTTCCACCTACAAAAACAGACGAAGACCTTCACCAATGGCTTTCCTTCTTACACAGTTTCCACAGAAGCATGTGGCCTATTAACCAAATCGACCTCCAAAACATACCCTTCTTCCAACCTGTAAACACATAGAGAAACTCAACCTATCCACAATGGGGATCTTCATTATTTTAGCTCAAATTAGCCCTTCTAGACCTTGGCCTCTTTCTTGTGAAACTTCATCCCCAAACATTCTAGAAATAAGCACAAACTATGCTTCTTTCACCTTTGATGGGTTCTTGTCTTCCTGTGACCAAATCAAAAATTACCCTGTGATCTATTACTCTTTGGATGTGTCACAAATGAGGTCTATAAATATCCTTTTATATGTTCTTGAGTGTGCAATGAACTTCCCTTAAAAGGGAACCTTAAACATAAGTACAACTTGAATAAAACCCATCCTTAACACACACACAAAAAAAACATTTTCTTGCATTGTAGACCTTTGTTTCAAGTGCTCTTCGTGTACCCTATCTCCTTTTAGGGTCATCTATAATCTCTACAGGTCAAATCATCAAAATTCAACTTGGTTTTGACCTAACTCCTTTGGGTACAAAACCCCCACCCAGGGTTTTAAGCCCACAAACCATATTTGTGTGCCCATTCCTCTAAAACCATCTAAACTAGGGTTTGGAGTACCTCCCAAGCTACAAATCTCAACACTCCAAAAGTGACTAAACATGGGCTTTGGCTCATAAACACAACTTCCTTGTAGGACTGATAAGGTTCCTCCAATATCACTGCTCTTAGGGACTTCCATATCTTCCCACTAACATCCCCTTGTTGCTCATAGGATGATAGAACTTAGGGATTTTCAATATGCCCTCTAAACATACTATTCTTGTTAATCCAAAATATATTGTTCATAGGGTCTTTTAGGGCTACCCTTACATAGTGACAATGTTTCTCCTTTGTCACAAAACCTAGAGCATCATCAACAACCCACACAACATTGAATAACCTCCTCAATCAATGTACTTGGGGAATCCATAAATCTTCCCACTTATCAAGGAAATCATTGAACTAGGGTTTCTTATATACAACCCTCTTATCATAGACTTATCTGAGATAGGGAATCAATCCAACTCTCTCACAGTCCATTGATCTAGGGCTTACTAAGTTGCCCACAACCACCAACAGTCCACGAACATTATCCATTAACTAGCCCTCACATAGTCCCTAAACTTCCCTTTAGGATGATTTTTCTTAGGGCATAAATGCAATTGTCCAAAATACCTTTTTCAACAAACCTTCACACATTCCACTTCAACACTTTCTCTCCTAGATTCTTCTCCAATCACTTCATTTCATGCCAACCAAACTAACCTCAACATATCAACCTAACTCTTTCCATTTGCACACACTTAATCTGGGGATACTTGAGAGTATTTTGTCCCCCTTACATGGATCAGATCTACCACATACATGTGCACACAATGGCCCTCAAAATAGGGATGATCTAACTCATCTAGGGTCTCGACCCTCTTCACTTATGCACAAAAATCAACAGTTAAAATAATAGAGCTTGGAACAAACCTTTGGGACACTTACATGGTTGGTTGGACATGCATAGAAAGAGCCCCCCTGCCTAGGGCAAGAAACACATATAATTACCCTTCAAGCCTTGTGTAGAAAACCACTCACTTGAGGCCGAAATTACATAGATTCTTCTCCTTCACACTTGTGCAAACTCGGGCTACTCAACGGAGAAAAGATAGAACTTCTAGCACACATTTCATATTCCTTGAGCTTTGCGTCCAACTAAAGTAATTCACACTTGTTTTTAAGCAAATCACAAGAGAGTATGCTACTTTGATGTATCCAAATGAACTTGCATCATCCCTTCTTATAGTTTTCTATGAGGGTAATGGCTAGCCCTCAAGGGGAATCATTCAAGTCCAAGTTGACTTGAACTTTCTATACAAAACCCAAATGTTGATGGTGCTGGAAATTCATCAACTACGGGGGTCTCCCTGATGTGAAGTCCCAATTAGACCTCAAACCATTTTTAGTGGGAGCCCCATCTGGAGTATCAGCCTAACCACCATAACTTTAAAGTTTGTCTTAGTTGCAATGACACTGTGAAATATCAACTACATTGTGTACAAGGAGACTTTCACAAGAGGGAAGTGAGAGTGAGTCTCTAGAAGGAAAGTAATAATACTATCCTAAGAGAGGCGCGCAAGAGAAAAAAAAAGATTCGTTAGTTATCTAGTGAAATAGTTCACATAGACACAACGAACATTAAAGAAAATACAAAACACATTCAACAAGATAAGTATCAAAGCCAAAGAAGTAGTTTAATTTCCTTAGTACATACAAACAAAACATATACCACAAACATCTAAAGAATATTCTTACAATATTCACGATACATGCATGAAAATATGTTGGCTCTGTTGTCGCACAGAATATTTAGGCACTGCAACAATGGCTCAGATCAGGATTTCTCACCCTGATCCCAGAGACGAGTGAGTATTCTTGAGGTAAAATCGTTTAATGTTTAAGTACTTAGTATAAATTAGCTTTATGACAAGAGTACTTAATGAAGATAACCCTACACAAGACGAGTGTAAATAGGATACGAATATGCCAAACATGTAATCATTCAATTAAATAATCCCTCTTAAAGAAAGATTACCATAAACCAATAATATTAATCTCAAGAGACTTAGAGAACTAAATCATTTATCCAATCTATATCCATTGACAATTCTTCAAGATAAATACTCTCCTTAGGAATTTTCCAAGATAATGCCAGATTACGTAGGTGTTCAAAATACTCAATTTTAAGAACTAAAAGATATACAATTTTCCACAAGCCCACGATAGAATACTCAATAAAAATGTTAATCATAACTACTTCAAAATTTCTTAAATACTAATTATTCAAGAGATGCCCAATAACTCAAGTATCTTATTATATCCAATAAGTCTTATGCACTATAAAAAATCATTCACTTAATCAATCTCTCAAATCTAATCACCAATCCAAATGAGATTAAGTTCCTTTAGGCAGCAAATTTATGTGTGTGATCTTAATGGATATAAAGCATTCAAATTCAAAACCCAACTAAACTTTGTTGAAATGAAGTATGTGAATAGTCACCTTCACAATGAAAGCTAAAGCATTTAAATTTTAGCGATAAATTTATTTTAGGACATAAATAAGTTTAGATGCAAATTAATGCCAAATTAGTGAACAAATACGCTTTCAAGCAATTCTGAACTTAATTGTCTTCTCAAATATACTAAGAAAAACAGACTTCATTTTTATAGTCATAAATTAGAGAGAAAAGATATTTACTCAAATTGTGATTTTATTTTAATGTTTATCTTTCCATTGAGTTTAGTTAAATTCACAGGTTAGATGTGGTTATCTTCACTATTATGCAAGTTTGTTTGACTAAAATAATAGGACAAGGTTCAGAGAAAACACACCAGAGAGCCTTAAGGCTTGAAGACATTCTCCAAACTTGACTACAAAAAAAAAAAAAATTTATCCCATAGTCCAAATTTGAAGCTCAAACCTCCCTTAACTCAGAAAATTTCACAAACTTCATCTTTCATGATAGTATTTGATTGGGTGAAAATTTCTAAGTCTTGGGATCAAAAGGCCACGTCGAAGGAGGCAAGATAATGAACCATTTGAGCAGCGTCAGGGGTGAAAAAGAAGGCAGATTTGATGGAGGTTGCTACAGTAGCGTGACAGGGAGAAGAACTGAGTGAAGGGTTAGGGAATGAGGGCCAAGAGGGTGATGTGAGTGAGGGAGAGGTTTAACGTAGCAAGAGGAAAGGAGTAGGAGGGAGCAGCGAGGAGGGTATAACGGACAAAGAGGAGGAACTGTAGGAGAAAGGGAAGGAGAGATAAGGGAAAGTAAGGGGTAGCGTAAGGCTTGGAGATGCCATTTATGGCTGCCACATGAGGATATGAAGGAGTGGAGCTGTGGATTGCAACATGAGGATTAAGGGAATCTTGGAGGATGCCTTGGAGGGATGTAGCAGGCAAATATGTGAAACACTGAGCTAAAGGGGGGAGGAGAGGAAGAAAAGGGAAGGAAGGGAGGAAGAAAAAGGTAGGGGAAGAGGGATGCAGGCTGCAAGGCCTAGAAGAAGGCGGACGCAACCAAGTAGGGCTACCCCTAGGGCCTAAAACCCATAAATTTCACCTCTTTTACCTTTCAAAAAATATTTAATTTTTTATGGATATCCTTAATCAAAATTTAGAATGTCTCTTCTAAATAATTTATGGATGATCCTTCCTTGGACAAATTGTTGAAGGCCATATCTTACACTCCAGAGTCTAGATCTAGCTTCAAATCCTTTTCTTATTTAATATCTACACCTGAAAAACAAAAGGCCAAAACACCTAAATCCAATATATACGAAAACTAAACAAAACCCCAGAAATCCAAGTTAGAAAATCATCAAATATATATAAAATATCTACAGATCTATGCACAAGAGTTGTGGATCTGTCATATCTGAGGAGTATGAGTCCAACTCCACTCCCAAATCTAAATATCTAAGGCTCTTACTAGCCAGATCTATCAATTTTTCCACAAAATATTTAAAATATTTTGGTTTTTTTAGAGAGGTACGAGCCCAAAAAAATCATGGATAAAAAGTTAATCTTTAGATAAATCTTGAAGTTAGTACGAGGTAGGCTCTTCATAAAATATATGCTAAGAGCTAGCTGGACCAACTGAGGACTATCCCAAAATGATCAATGAAAACCTTAAAGATCTTCCGTAAACACTAAATCAACCATCAAACCAAGTAGAGAAATAGAATAATAACAAAATTCTAAAAAAATAGAGATACCTACTAATTCAATACAAATTAAAAATGTTAACCTTGATCCAACAAACTAAATAAGATACTTGTATTCAGATTATTCTAAGATAGCTATTGATTTGCGATTTTCAAATAATATTTGTAGAAATTAAAATGATGTCACCATAGATTCATGAAGAGTAACACCACCGCAAGTTGAAACCCCAAATACTTTTGCATTAATTTCAGAAAATAAACAAGAGAGCTTGATAACTTAGTACACGATTCAAAGATCAGATGAAAAATAGATTGACACCAACCTCTAATTTATAGATAAATTTTGTAACAGCTAGTTCACTTAATCCCCGTCAAAGTAATCTCAACCGTTGAAAAAGATTTGATTATCTTTTAATTGTGTCCATCGAAATTATTTATTTTTTGAGGAATTTCGAATTTTTCATTTAATTCTTTTTTAATTAACTCAAAAATAATAATTTTGAGTTAATTACCTCAAAAAATTGACTTTGAATTAACTACAAAGGTCCAAGGGTCCAAGATTTCTTAAAATTTTCAATATTCCCTTGGCAGAAGACCTTTAAAAATATTTTTTTAAGACCCATGAATTTTTCCTTTGGATAATTTAAATTTACATAGGACATAAAATTATTTAAATTTTTGGCTTAGGATTTTTAATTTAATTTGGCTAGAAAAGTTAATTAATTGACTTATGAGGGGATTAATTATTTTTCCAACCCTCTAATACTTATCCATGGTCTCTAATTATGAGGGACCATGCACTAAATATTTTTTACATCAAGATTTTACATTTTAATACATGAAGGGGGGAAATTGTTCGTTATAGACCCTCCAAAAATACTCATTTCTACGACACAAAATATAATTAAGTATACCAAGTGACTTGTAATAAAATAATCTTTTCAATTAGCTAGGATTATTCTCAAATCACTTTTACAGAGACTCGATCTAAAACACTAGGACTCATCGAAGATCTTAGCGACAAAATCCACTCTAGCTTTGGAGTAAGAGTGGTGGAAAAAAATATTGTCGAGCATTTGTGTCTAGAGACACAAATGAATCCGTGAGATAAAAAACCTCCTATAATGGAGATCGTCACCAAAACCATAGGTGTACCTAGGTTGTTACATATAAACATAGTCATACTGAGATTATTTACATTTTATATATGCAGAATGGGCTGACATATTCATAAAACGGTCGGTTGATGATGAATTCTAAATGGCACAGACACTTGAACATGATGGATCCCTTTTGAGAAAAAGGGGGTGTTCAAGCGTTGAGGACAATGCTTTTTGGAAGGAGAGGGGCATGTTAGGCCCCTATAATACTAGTGATTCCCCCATTACTATTATCATTGTATCCCTTATTGTTATTATTGTGCCCCTATTGTCCCCATATTGTTATTAGTATGCCCCATAGAAACCCACTATTGTTATTTTTGTGCCCTTATGTTATTACTGTTATGTCAGCTTGAGTATATTGTGACCACTTAGACTCCTATATATAGAAGGGAGGTTTAGTCATTTGTATCATCCAAGAATTGTTCATTTGTGTAATGTAAAGGAGGTTGCCCCCTCGAAGAAGCTGATTTCTAAAGTGTTCATCTATCTTTTCTATCTTTTTGTGAGTTGGTTTCATAATAGTATGTCTCGGTGTAGGGCCTAGTGATCCCTAGATCGGACTGTGGATGCACGGTAAAGCCTAAGAGACTAGGAGGCACTCAAATTCCTCACGGTGTGGGTGGAGAACTCTAGTGGCATCCATGTTGATTGGTGTTTTTGGTGTGTTCTATGAGTCCCACATTCATGCTTGGAATATGGAAAGGGGGTGATTGGTTGAAGAGAGACTTGGCTCAACCAATCTATGGTTGGGTGGAACGTGGTAGTCCCATCTCTAGTTGGTTCATTGCATTCATTAATGAGAAATTCATTCCCTTGATTTTCATGTGTAAATTTATTGATGTATATGTGGATTTTGATGGCTGATATGTTTATGGCATTTATGTTCCTATTATGTTGGTTATATGTATATTTTATGACAACAACTATGTATGGCTCTCAGCATGTTTTTACTTGTATATGAATGGATATTGTGTCTATGACCTAATAGATGATAATGTAGCAAATGACATGAGAGAACAATGCTTCATAGTGATTCTCAAATAAGCATGAGATCCCTACACTTAATTTTGTTGTTTACACTTGTAGGTTACATATTGATGATGTGTTTGACGAAATTATTGTCATGGCTAGTAGGAGTATGGTTATGGTCTTGTTCAGTTTATTTCTTTTGCTTCATTGTTTCCCTGTATTTGTATTGAATCTAAGCTATCACTCCATTATGGGCAGTGGCTTGGGCTCTGGGCCTAAAAAGTGGCTTAAATCCTGGGGTCTCTCTCACAGAACTGGCAATTTTGGTCTCTGGTCGCTAGCAGGCAAGCCTGTGAGAGTGACTTTGGGTTATTGTTCACTCCCTTGCCCATAGCATGAGAGTGACTATGGCCTAAGAGATCCATAACAACAGTGGGACATAGGGACATGATTTCTGAGTGACTGACTTGTCTCCTGAGGGTTTTGTTGATGATGTTGGATGACTATCTATGATATTCCCTCAATTCCACTTTCTTAAGGTCACATAGGAGGTTGAATTTGATCATAGTAGCCTCTCGTCTCATGTTTACCCCGGTTGACATGGTTACTTGGGTAGATGTGGGAGGAGGGTGTTACAGAGTGGTATCAGAGCATGGTTCAACTCTCAGACTGGATGGGTGTTGTGCATTGTTCATGCATGCATTTCAGTTGCATGTGTGTCTCTTACACTTTCATTTCATGTGCTTGTTGCATTCACTTGATGATTGATAATGGATGTAGTATGATTATTGTGGAGAATTTGATATTGATTTTGTGAAATGTATTTGTCATGAGTATGTGATTGGTTGCATATGGATTACATGTTGCTTACATGTTGATTTTATGTTGCTTACTTATATCCTTGTATGTTAGGTTACATTCTTGAATATGTTGATTACATGTATCATTCTTGTAGGATGATTATAAGAATTAATCATTTATGTTCGACCACATGAGTTTATGTGTATGTGTGGTTGATTAGGCATTGCTTATGCATGTTGTTGGTTGCATGTGGCAATGTGTACAATGGAGTAATGGTTGTTGTCATGCATGAGGTCATAGCATGCATTGTTGATATGGCCTTGCGTTGATGACTGGACCCTAGTTAGAGTGATGTTTATCTGTTGATACATTTATTTGTGTATGTCTATATGCTGTTATGATTATGTTATACATGTATCACATTGATTTGGCGATATTTCAGACAAGGTATTCTCCCCAAGCTATACTAAGATACGTTGGTTTATTGTGATTTGGTTTATCTGACATATTATGCATTGCATAAAGAAATATCAAATGGCTAGCAAGATGGTTGACTACAAAGACTCTCCCTATGAATCCAGAGTAGTACGGTGTTGGTAATCCTTTCGATTTGGTAGTTACACTAAGAAGCTTGAATGAAGAGATAAGGAGTTGTAAGGTTGATAATGACCAGATCATACAAGCACAAGAGAAGCAAGTAGAGGTTAATGTTATACTTCTTTAGAGTTTGTCAGAATTGCAGCGACAAGGGCCGCTTTGGATCAGCCATGGACATGAGGATGAAACTAATGGGGCATATGGAAGTAGGTCTCCTAGTAGACACATGTGGATAGATTTTATACAGTGAGAGGTAGCAGGTTGTTGGACACTCCGAATAGGAGGGGCGATGATTACAAGTACTATTCTAGTTATGGTTCTAATAGACATCATGATCGTAATTGTTATCATATTTATAGGAGGAATGATAAGGGATACTTGCCGAAGGAATTCAAGAAAGTGAAGCCGCCTACTTTTTATGGAGATGTGAAGAAGCCGGAAGAGGCAGAGGCTTGGATACTTGGGATGAACAAATTATTTGAGTTGCATGAGTACACAGATAACATGAAGGCCAAAGTATTTATCTTTAGTTTGAAAGGTAAAGCAGACATTTGGTGGGAAGATGTTAAGCAAGTCAGAGACATCAGGACAGATGACTTGAGTCGGTGGGAGTTCAAGGAACTTTTCAGGGAGAAGTACTTGTCAAAAAGATACTATAACAGTAAGTCTAAATAATTATATGAGCTAAATATGGGATCAATGACAGATGAAGAGTACACAACCAAGTTTTTGGAGCTATTGAGGTATGTACCATATATTACTAATGAGAAGGCTAAAGTTTAGATATTTGTCAGTGGTTTTCCATTAGCATTTAGAGATCGGATTGAGTATGATGAGCCTCGGTCACTTGAGGAATTCATTGGGAAATTGAAGCATTTTTATGAGCAGTCAAAGTGTAAGAATGAATCCTAGCATGGATGGAAGGGAAAAGAAAAATGTAAAGGTAAATGGAAACCTAAGAGAACAAGGCCTCAAAATGCAAATGGGAAAGAAAATATGGCACCACAAAAGAGATTTAATGCAACTAGGCAGGGACATGAGTCACAATAGCATCAAAAATAACATAGAGGTGAGGGCACTGGTCGGTTGGAGTGTTGGACAAGTGGTGAGGAACACCTTAGGAGAGATTGTCTACAACATCGGTGTGGAAGGCCTAATATATACAGTGCACAGGAGGTGCAGACTATTGGGGATGTTGGTTAGAGTATTCCATGTATCTATGTAGCAGTAGACAATAGGCAGGGAGAACACCATGCATCTATCATTGAGATAGATGGTAATCTTTGTGATCAAATTATTTCTATTTTGATTGACACTAGATATAATTATAGCCATGTTAGTCCTAACTTGGTGGATAAGTGTGGTTTGAGTAAGGAATTGTAGGTAGATTCTTGGTTAGTAAAGCTGGCTACAAGTACAAAGAAGCGAGTTCATCATTGGGTACGAGCTTGCGCATTTGATTTGAATGGTATGCCTATCGCACCACATCTAAATGTGTTACCGTTGGGATCATACAACATGTTGTTGGGCATGGATTTGTTGTATCTTCATAGAACCAAGGTAGACTACTATGACAAATCCATTGAGTGTGTTGATGGCAATGGGGAACCAAGAGTCTTACAGGGTAAGAAGAAAGGCACATCAGTTAGGATGGTGTCAACTATGCAAGCAAAGCGTAGCCATAGGAAAGGGTGTATGTTATTTGCAGTACACATTTCTAGCGATAAGGGTAAGGAGGTTGAGGATGCAGATGTGTTGAACAGGTACCCAGTTTTGCAGCAGTTTCAGGATGTATTTCTTGAGGAAATTATAGAGTTTCCACCTCACAGGGAGGTAGGATTTTCTATCGAGTTAGTGCCAGGGGCAACTCCAACATCGATAGCACCTTACAGGATGAGTACACCAGAGTTGGTTGAGCTGAAGTTGCAATTGAAGGAAATGTTGGATAAGGGATACATTAGGCCAAGTGTATCACCTTGGGGCACATCGTCTTGTTTGTGAGGAATAAATATGGTACTCTCAGATTATGCATTGATTATAGGCAGTTGAACAAAGTGACTATCAAGAAAAGGTACCCTTTGTCGAGGATTGATGACTTGTTCGATCAGCTGAAGGGTGTAGCAATGTTCTCGAAGATCGACTTGAGATTCGGATACCATCAGGCACGCATCAAAGAGGAGGAGATTTACAAGACTGTGTTCAGGATCAGGTATGGGCATTATGAGTTTGTTGTTGTTCCCTTTGGCTTAACTAATTCTCCATCTACATTCATGTGCTTGATGAATAATGTGTTGCGTCCATATTTGGATAAGTTTGTTATTGTTTTCATTGATGATATACTGGTATATTCTAAAAATGAGGAAGAACATGTCGAGCATTTAGCATCAGCGTTGAGGTTGTTGAGAGAGCATCAGTTGCATGCTAAGTTCAACAAGTGTAGTCTCTTTCAGACTAAGATACACTACTTTGGACATGTTGCCTCCATGGAAGGCATTACAGTGGATCTAAAGAAGACAAGGTCCATCATGGAGTAGGTAGCTCCTAAGAGTGTGGATGAGGTGAGATATTTCATGGGTTTGACAGCCTATTATAGGAGGTTCATCAGGAACTTCTCGCATATTTATTATCCCATTACAACATTGCAAAGAAAAGGTAAGAAGTTCGAATGGACAGAGGAGTGCGAGGCTAGCTTTGAGCAACTTCAACAGTTGTTGACACATGCACCAATGTTACAGATTGCAAATCTGAACAAAGAGTTTGTAGTATGCACAGATGAGTGTAAGAGAGGACTTGGTGGAGTCCTTATTCAAGACGGACAAGTGGTATGCTATGAGTCCCGGAAACTAAACGAGCACAAGCAAAACTACCTGAAACATGATCTCGAGTTAGCAACGATCATACATGCATTGAAGATGTGGAGAAATTATCTTCTTGGTAGGAGGTTTGTACTTATGAGTAATCATATTGGGTTGATGTATTTGTTTGATCAGCCAAATATGAACGCCAAGTAGGCTAGATGGTTGGTCATGATCAACAAGTTTGATTTCGAGATCAAGTACATCAAAGGTAAAGAGAACAGGGTGGAAAATTCTCTTAGCGGACAGGTACATGTACATCACTTGGAAATTATGAGCTCCTAGGGGACGAACTTACAGGTTAGGATCTTGCAGGCAGGTCAGCAAGATGTTAGATATATGGATATTGTGTACTTGTTGCAACAAATCACAAGTACAGGTACAGGTGATAGTACAAGTATAGGTACATGTGACAGTATAGGTAAAGGTAGAGGTACAGATACAGGTGCAGGTGCACAAGGTATGGATTATTGTCTTACCGCAGATGATTTGGTCAGGTTCCAAGATAGGATATATGTATCGGATAATAGTGAGCTCAAGAAGGTGATCTTGAGGGATTTTCATGTGAAACCATATTCAAGTCAACTAGGTTATTATAAGAGACTGACAGCGGTGAATAGATTCTACTATTGGTCGAATTTGAAGAGGATGTAGCAAAGTTTGTGGTGAGGTGTTTCGACTGTCAACAAGTGAAAGCAGAGTGTAAACATCCAGGTGGACTATTATAGACAATCACGATTCTCGAGTGGAAATGGGAGGTTATTTCCATGGATTTCAAAACAGGGTTGTCGAAGACAATGAAGTAGCATGATTCCATCATGGTCATTGTGGATAGGCTAACAAAGGTTTCACACTTCATTCTGGTGAAGTCTACATTCTCAGCTAGCGATGTAGCACGGTTATTCATCTGAGATATGGTCAAATTGCATAGTGTTCCAAAGAATATTGTGTCAGACAGGGATGCAAAGTTCACTTCCAAGTTCTGGAAGGATTTATTTGCAGGTTTGGGCATAGATTTGGCCTTCAGTATAGATTATCATCCACAGACGGATGGATAGAAAGAGAGAGTCAACATGATATTGGAGGACATGTTGAGGATGTATGTGATGCATCAGCAGCAGAAGTTGGAAGAGTATCTCCCTTTGGTAGAGTTTGCATACAACAATGGTTATTGAGATTCATTGAGGATGAGTCCTTTTGAGGCATTGTATGGGCAGAGTTGTAACACTCCCATCAGCTAGAGTGATTCGGTTAGCATGGTATTGATTGGACCAAATATGTTGGCTGACATGGAACACAAGATGCAGGTGATCAAGAAGAATCTAAAGACAACACAAGATAGGTAGAATAGTTATGCAAATAGGAACAGGTTGTTCAAGGAGTTCCAGGTTGGGGAACAAGTGTACTTGCGCATCAAACTAAAGAAGAGCTCCTTGCAGATTGGATCATGTGCCAAGCTGGAACCACGGTTTTGTGGACCCTTCAGTATCATTGAGAGGATTGGGCCAATAACCTATCAAATTGCACTGCCTCTGACAGTGAAAGTCCATGATGTTTTCCATGTGTATTTGCTTAAGAAGTATGTTAAGGATGTTGATCATGTGATCGACTGGTATGTATTGCAGGTGGAACCAGATGGAGAATTCCAGCCAAAGCCTCAATGTATATTGGAGAAAAAGGTGCTCATGCTCTAGAACCAAAAAATCGAGCAAGTTAAAGTGCAATGGAAGTACTTTGAGCCCGATGAAGCTACATGGGAGATGGCAGATCAGATGCGGGCTATTTATCCTTCCTTGTTTGCTGGTTGAGGCAAAGAAACTTTGATATGGTGGTTTGGTATATGCTTTATGATGTTTTGATATATGATTAGATACAGTTTTTAGTATATGTTTTGATATATGCTTTGGTATATCACTTGGTATATGCTTTGTTATAGCTTTTGTTGATGTTTCTATATGTACATATGTGTATGAATGTAAATACCGCCATGAGCTATGTTATAAAGCTCCACTATGCAGTATGGGTGTTATATCATTATGATTATATTTTCATGTTACCATGTTATCATGTGGTTACATTATCATGATGTTATGATGTCATGTGGGTTGGTACTCAGCATGATGATCATTGTAAATATCATAATGAGTTGTGTTATAAAGCTTCACTATGCGGTACGTTATCATGTTGTCATGATGTTGTGTTTTGAGCAAATATTTCATTATAAATACTGCATCGTGTTGTGTTATAAAACTCCATGAGCAGTGTATCTTCTTTCAGCAGGTTGCCAAGGTATATGCGTGATTGAACACCGAGGATGGTGTCCCCCAAGGGGGAGGGTTTTGTAATAGCCCTGGTGAAAATTCCATGTAATAAAAGTTAAAAAAAAAAAATAACCATGGTTGATGGGACACTTATTCCAAGCTTAATGTTGGGTGTGACATTCTAAGGGGTGTTAAATTGGTTGTTTATGGCTAAATTGGAAAAGGAAATGGCTAAGGCTTTGAAAAGGCAAAATGGCATTTTTGGCACAATTATTTATGAAAATAATGGAAATTAGGAGAAAAAGGAGGTGAAAGGTCACAGGTTTCATGCAAGGAGGAAAATGAAGAATATAGAGGCCTCATCTTGGAGCACTTTGGCATTGGAGCAAGAAAGGAAAAGAAGGAAAGAGGAAGCAAAGATCAAGCAGGGAAAGGCAGGATCAAGTAACTATAACAAACTTCATTGCAAGCATCGACTTGCATTTGTATATTTCTTGCTAGATTTGGCATGCATGGGATTACATGTGTTTCTTTTCTACCATGGCATGGGTTTTTCCAGGTGTGATAGTATTTTCAACCTAGCCTTGCCATTTCCTGATAGCTTTGATAATATGGGTTCTCTCATTCGGTTTATGTGGGTTGGTCGAATTGGATTCGAAGCTGAGTGGGATGGATCTCTGAATTAAAAAACACATTGTCTAAGTGATCCCTAAACCGGACTGAGGATCACAAAGCCACTGGCCTAGCAACCCCTAAACCGGACTATGGGTTGCGGTAAAGACAGATTGTGTGCCTCGGTGACACTAGGAATCCTTGCTGGTGAATGGCGGGATATACGGTAAAGCCAAGAGGTGGATTTTCTCTCCTTTGGGACAATTGGTCCTGAGATGAGATGCATAGTAAAGCATGGAGAGTATGTCTCGGTGTAGGGTCTAGTGATCCTTGGATTGGACTGTGGATGCACGATAAAGCCTGAGAGATTAGGAGGCACTCAAATTCCTCACAGTGTAGGTGGAGAAATCTGTTGGCATCCATGTTGATTGGTGGTTTCAGTGTGTTCTATGAGTCCCACATTCATGCTTGGAATATGGCACAGGGGTTAATAGATGAAGAGAGACTTGGCTCAGCCAATCTATGGTCAGGTGGAACGTGGTATTCCCATCTCTTGTTGGTTCATTGCATTCATTAATGATAAATTCATTCCCTTGATTTTCATGTGTAGATGTATTGATGTATATGTGGATTTTGATGGTTGATATGTTTATGGTATTTTTGTTCCTATTACGCTAGTTATATGTATATTTTATGATAGCAACTATGTATGGATCTCAACAAGTTTTTACTTGTATATGAATGGATAATGTGTCTATGACCTAATAGATGGTAATGCAACAAATGATATGAGGGAACAATGGTTCATAACGATTCTCATATAAGTATGAGATCCATGCACTTAATTATGTTGTTTACACATGTACGTTACATATTGATGATGTGTTTGATGAAATTCCTATCATGGCTAGTAGGGGTCTAGTTATGGTCTTGTTCAGATTATTGCTTGTGCATCATTGTTTCCCTGTATTTTTATTGTTTCTAAGCTATCATTCCATTCTATGAAGTGGCTTGGGATCTGGGCCTGAAAAAGTGGCTTAAATCCCAAGGTCGCTGGCATAGAGCTAGCAATTTTGGTCTCTGGTCACTGGCAGGCAAGCCTGCAAGAGTGACTTTGGGTTGTTGGTCACTCCCTTGCCCATAGCATGAGAGTAACTATGGCCTAAAAAACAACAGTAGGACACAAGGACAGGTTGTCTAAGTGGTTGAATTGTCTCCTAAGGGTTCTATTGATCATGTTGGATGACTATGTGTGATATTTCATCGATTCCACTTCCTTAAGGTCACATAGGAGGTCGAATCTGATCATAGTAGCCTCTTGTCTCGTGTTTACCCCAGTTGACATGGTTACTTTGGTAGATGTGGGAGGAGGGTGTTATAGTAACTACGCAATGCATAATTTTGAAAGGAGGCTAGGCAGTTGGATTGCACAGTTGTGCAATTTCGAGAGACAAGGAGATAAACTATTGTTTGCAACTACACAATGCGCAGGAAGAGGCTGACTACGAGGAAATACTACATAGTTCTGACAAGCAGGAGGCAATCCTTGAGCATTGTGACTATGCAATGTGTAGTCCTTGGTGGCAGTGACTCTACATTGTGCAGTTCCAAGAGGTAGGATAGGATGACTAAGGCCTAAGACTCTGCAATGCGCAGTCCAAGGAGTTAGATTGGAGGAAGGTTGACCAAAGAAGGACCAATTACAGAAAATGACTAAGTGTGGGACCAAAGATCGGAGAGATGGGACCAAAATATGACTTGAACATGATCATACACTTATAGATGATCAACCACTCGATAATGAAGCATTTATCAGGATTTCCTCATTGAAACGACAACAGAACAACACTTACCTCCAAGTGTGACACTTAAGATACACTTTGTGACACAAGTGACGGCACTAGTGAAATAGTGATCAAGACTTGGGGAATGTTTCTAATGCATGTCTTTATAATGGATAGAACATAGTAGAGCAGGAGAATGCATCAGAACTTTCTCTTCAAGAATGTACAAATGACTCCCTTTTACTAGATGTGACACTTCCCTAACCAAAAGACGACACTTGCAACAGTAAGAAAAACATGAAAATGACACTTGTAAAAGCTAAATAAAGTGGAAGAGACACATACTATAGAAAAAAGTGCCACTTGTAGGAGTGAAAGCAAGCAAAAACGACAATCGCAAAATTGAAAGTGACACTAATGAAAACCAAAGCGCACAAACGCAACAATTGAGAAAACTCATTGGGGTGATGATACAATTGTAACTATTAATGTGATATTTTTCAACTCAGGATTATGCATTGACTATCTATAGGAACTACACAACCTCTATCTTCATTGACTGCACAATCGCTATCCTTGTAGATTGTGCAAGCACTGTCAGCAAGGATTATGCAGTGCTTTACTTGCTAGGGTGTGCTTTGATTGATGGGCTTACTTGAAAGGAAAGTGCTTGTAAATGCATAAATGGCTAAGCATGTGTAAGTAAGTGCCTTCAACGGCTAGAAAATCAGAGGAAGACTTGAACACTTACAAAATAATCAACCAATCTCAAAGAGGCTATGAAAAATCAAGGGATGACTGATCATAGGATTACAAGTAGGCTCCAAAATACAAGTGTAAGAAAAATTTTGGAGGGATTTTGTCACAATGACAAAACTTGGAGACACACTGGTAGCAATCCATCTTCTCTTCTCATGTTTCATATTTAAGTCCAAGGTCTCAATCTTTCAGGAAGTGTTGATTTGCCATGTGTATTTCCTCAGCTTTTCCACTTATCCAAGTTAAATATATAGTCCCTTATATTCCTTTCAAACACATCAACATAAGACTAGTCATACCTCAATTGTTTTCATAGGGGAGAAGGATAACAAGTATAATGAGATTTAAGGACATTCCTCAATGTTGATCCGCTTCCAGCATGTTCAGTACACTGGAAGAGTCACCTGAAGGAAACACAAGCATTTCTTTGCTTCCAATAGGCTTGTTCACTACCCCAGTGAAGTTTCTTACTTCACCACTCTGCATAGGAAGCCTTTCTCTTCTTCACCCTATATTTTATTTTCTTAAAGATATGCTTTAAGAACTTATTAAACATTTATATCACGAGTGGAATAGGGATCCCAACTTATTGAGAGCAAGAGAGGTTGTTCTTTGTTTAATGGATTTGAAAGATAACTAAAGTTAATACGCTTGTGTTAATGTTTTTCTCCTTTCCCTTCTCTACTTGGTTAAGTCAACATGTTGAAACACCATTCAATACAAGGCTAAGCCGGAATGAAGATCCTAATCAAGATATGGGCTTTGTAGTTAGACCATATGCCTTTCGTCTAGAGAAAATCATATTTTTCGTTCAAAGATCACTGACTTCAAAGATATGTAAACCCAAATAGAGAAGAGGTAACAAATTAGCCAATAATTCTCCATCATCACAGTGCCCTTTTCAAGTTTTGCCACATTTCCTTTTGAGCCAAAAGGAGCATCTTTCATGCAAAGTCTTATTAAACAAACACAAAATAAAAGACCTGGCAAAATAAGAAAACAACATGAAAGAACAAAGCATAAGAAAACTAAAAGAAACATGCATAACATAAAATAAGAAAACAAACAAGTGCATAGACTAAATGAAGAGCAAATGCAAGATGGGTGGAAGAGGAAACTGGAATGCGACTAGACCTACTCCTAACCTAACCACCTAGAAGCTCAGAGTTAAGTGAAATGATATTTCCAATGTAGCCACCATTGTTCTTGACCTACAATCACAAAGATAAGAGAAATATAAAGAATTGTGAAAAATAAAAGATAACAACATGATAAGCTTGCACAATGAAATGAAGGTATTGCTTATTTACAAAAGGATGTGCCATACCGGCTAGTTTGAGCCAATATCAAACTTTACCTTGTTGACTGAAATGACGATCATACAAACCTTGAAGGCTACTCATGAAAGTAAATTCATTTTAGTTTTTAGTTTTAGAAAACATCAAGAAAGATCGAAACTTATTATTTGCAACAGAGCTTGTTGGGTAAGATTGCTCTAACAATTCAATGATTGGATCACGATATTTGAAACATCCAATATGAAAACCCTGAGACTCATGAGAAAATGAATTTTCAATTAACATATTCGAATCACAAAGAGAATCTTGTGAGGGGAATCCAATCTGATCTTGTCCAAAAACTTTATCAGGATGGTGAGAGCTTGACATAACCATCAGCTCATGTTGAAGTTCCTCAACTACATGACAAGAACCTAAACCGTGAAATGATAAACCATGAAGATCATTGGGTTCAACAAAATCAATTAATGTAAAACAACTATTATCAGTTATGTTAATGGGAAAATGATTAATTGGGTGATAGTTGTTAGAACCAATATTATGATCATATTAGTGACTATAGGATCCTCAATTATCTAATGGTTCCCTTTGTATCTAATTAGACACCATGCCAGGAATATGAAATATTAACATATTAAAAACAATTTCTAACATAATAAACCCAGGTAACCAATTAGGATACAAGGCTGGAAAAATATTGGGAGTGAGGGTCAAATCAAACCAGCTATTGATATCAACACAAGGGTTTTGATTCATCGATTTATTCAAGCATTTACTAACACTCAAGAAGAGAGATTGTGCCCAAAAGATGATTAAACTCATGACATACAGAAAAAGGGATAGGAAGGTGATCGATCTTGGAGGCGTTTGACAGGGAGGAAACTTCCAACCAAAGATTACCTTTGTCTTGACAATCAGAATGACCCGTATTGAAAATATGTGTATCCATATAAGATATGCTCCCCAACCTTGAGTGCGATTCAAGGGATTCAAGTGATAAATGATGTTCCATCTGATCAAAAATTCTATCTTGAGGGTTCAGAGAATTAATTTGAAAATTGTAATATTCCTAATTAGCCATGGCTAATTGGAATATTAGATTTTGTTCAATTTTTGCCTTCTAAGGTTATTTGTAAAAAAAAAAAGTGAGGACGGGGGACATAACTCACTTTTAGAATTAAAAATCACTTCCTAGTAGCACAACATTGTGACTGAGAGGGGAGCCAAGGGCGCCAAAGGGGGACGCAGAAATGGAGCCCATGCAGACAGATGGAGGGACTACGCAGGAGGGAAGAAACACGTGGCAAGAGAGGAATCACGCAGGAGGAGGTGAGCCTTGGGATTGAGAGAGGCAAAGGCTATAAAGGATAGAGGAGCCCCCTCATTTGGATCATTCTGGTTATGAGCATTTGTGATAGTCATTTCGACTTAGAGCACGTTGGCTGTTTAGCTAGTCTGCAGCATTGTTTAGTGCATTGAGTGTCTCCGTTCGGAGATCTCACCCTTAGCCCCGGGGGACTTTGAGTGCCTGCTCGGGAAAGGTATTTCCATTGGCATTCTAGCAGTAGTTTCATCAGCATTTCAGCAGCAGTTTCATCAGCATTTCAGCGGCAATTTCATCAGCATCTTTGAGGAACTGCGTTGAACCCCAAGGGGGTGATTTTCGGGGGTCGGCCATTTTATAGAATCTTTTTGGGTTATTCTAGGTTTTTTTAGTAGAGTTTGATTCCAAAGTTTCAACATTTTTTGAGGAGGGGAGCAGCCCCAAATCCTCATTCGATTTCCAGTAGCAACAACAGCACGACAGTTTTCCAGCAGCTGGGACGCAAATCAGTGTGAGGCCATTCCACGAAAGCTTTCTGGGTTTTTCTGGGTTTCTTGAGTAGAGCCCTTATTTAGAGTTTTAGCTTTTTCCGAGGAGGGGAGCAACCCCAAATCATCATTTGTTTTCTAGCAGCAATAGTAGCACAGCAACAACATCCACGAAGAGAGGTCATGTTTGTCATTCTGAGAGTATTTCTTCACTTGCCTTGTGCAAGTCGAGGTTCCATTTGTCTAATCACCTCTTGTACTCATTTATTGCTCAATATAATAAAATGGCTTAGCATTTCTCGTTGTATTTCTTGTGTATCTGCTTATATTCCCGGTTTACATTATTATATGTTGTTCCACTGTTATTTTATCATTTCTGGGTTATTATATCATTTGCACATATTTGGTTGGATTTTTTGTTGGGGTTTGAGGAATATTCTGGGTTAGGGTTATTACAGTGGTATCAGAGCATAGATCTGGCTTAGCCTGTGGAGCTAGCAATCTATGACACCGGGGGAAAAACCCTGTATTTGTTACAGAGGTCAGAGATACAGAGACACTGGGTGTAGGTTGGAGAACACTTACGAAGAGGGAGACTGTGTTCTGGTGGTGGACGCAAAACAGGAGGAGCCTTTGGTGGACGCGGAGTAGGAGTATCCAATGGCTGCTGATGATGGGAAGAGATTTGCAGATATGCTCCTCAAGTCCGTATAGGATCTGTCAAGGCAGATTGAGGTGATGGGGCAGAGATTCATGGCAGTAGAGACCAGATAGCGTGAGAGCCCACGGGTTTTTCAGGTTGGTGAGGGATCGGGCGCATCCCACCATTTGCCAGAGCAGTGTGATACTGCACAGCAGGTGGCCTCAGATGCCCCTACATGCTCTATCATGCCCACTTTCTTAGGAGCCGACACGGGGGCCGTAGCCCAGCAAGAGGCAGAGCTCGGACATATGGACGATTATTTTGCAGAGTACCAGGCCTATGGGGAGGAGTTCAAGGAAGCCATCTCATTTAGAGATTTTGTTCAGCTCTGGTGGGATAGTAGACCCCGCGACCATCACAGAGGGTACCGACATTACCATGATGGTGACACCCACCTTGCAGCAAGTAGATTCCACTTGCCTAAGTTTGATGGTTCATCAAATAGTTAGGCAAAGTCTTGGGTGGAGAAGTTGGACAATTATTTCCAACTTAACTAGATGTCGGAGATAGAGGCCATCAAGGTGGCAACATTGCATTTGGATGGTGAGGCCCAGGATTGGTGGGTTCATGGGATGGTTACACTAGGGCACTCCATAGTGACAACATATGCCGAGTTTACCAGGAGACTGATGGAGCGATTTGATCGGAGGGATCAAGAGCAGCATTTTGTTGAGCTGACAAGGCTCAAACAGACAGGGAGCCCAAAGACCTACATTGCAGATTTCTTGAGGGTATTTGTGATGGTGCCAGACCTATCCACGACACAGAGGGTCTATATGTATGTTGAGGGGTTAGCAGAGCCACTTTGGGGTTTAGTCTAATCCACCAGACCAGCCACACTCCAGGACGCTATCAGCAGGACCCGGGACTTACAGGATGTCTTACCTAGGACCCGGACACCTTACCCCCAAAGACAGACTTTCTAGTCTAAGGGGAAGGATGTGAGGATTCCACCTCCAAAGGGGAATCCAGGACGAGTACAGCTTGACGATAATGTCAGGAGGGAGCTGAAGAAGAAGTGGTTGTGCTTCACCTGTCAGGAGCCATGGGCACCAGGACAGAGATGTGCTGCTGTAAAGCACATTTTATTGAGGTCTTCTCCAAGAGCAGTGGAGAGGAGGATGACGAGGATGATGTGGAGGTAGGAGATAGCCATGCCGTAGAGGGTCCCTTACCACCACCACCGCCAGCAATAGGTGGTGCATCTTTTGCACCCACCGGAAGGGCCCTTGCAACATTGTGAGGAGTTCCCAAGTATCTGACGCTACGCATACGAGGGACAGTACATGGCCAGAGAGTATCAGTTTTGGTTGACAGTGGGGCGACCCACAACTTCATCGATGCCCAGATGGTTGAGCGGAGAGGTATACAGACAGAGAGCTTCGATGGGTTTTCAGTCTTAGTCCTAGGAGATCATACCATGACGTGTGCTCGTTATGTTCCAGAGGTTTCAGTGATGATGGGCACCTATACATTGACTGACCACTTTTCGTGGTCGATATTCTGGACACCAACATGATACTGGGTGTTCAGTGGCTTATCACTCTAGGGAAGGTCACGAAAGATTGGAAGACCATGGAGATGGAGTGGGATGGTGAGAGGACAGGGAGGCATGAGAAGATACGGGGACAGCACACATATCTGCCTCAGACTGTTTCGGCTCATCGAATGGAGGCAGTCTTCCGAAAGGGAGACATAGAGTGGGCAGTGGAGCTGCGTGCATCAAAGGCAGGGACTACAGGGCTGATGGTACACCCAAAGATACAATCTATCCTTGATTGGTATGCCATAGTGTTTGGGGAGATTCCACCAGGACAGCCACTGGATCGGGGGTTTGAGCACACCATCGAGCTTGAGCAGGGCATACAGGTCGTGATTACCACCCCCTATAGGCACCCCAAGGCCTATTGGGATGAGATTGAGCAGGCTATCCAGGAGTTGCTGGCTCTTGGGCATATCCGACCGAGCATGAGTCCTTTTGCTTCTTCTGTTATGTTAGTGAAGAAGAAGGACGGTACATTGAGGATGTGCATTGACTACAAGGCCCTCAACAAGAAGACCCTGAAGAACAGGTACCCCATACCCAGGATCGATGAGTTGATGGACGAGTTGACAGGGGCACGTTACTTCTCAAAGATTGATTTGAGATCTGGGTACCATCAAATTCGCGTGAGGGAGCAGGACATTCCCAAGACCGCCTTCACGTGTCACTATGGGCACTTTGAGTTCTTGGTGATTCCTTTTGGGCTAACCAACGCCCCCATTTCAGTCCTGCATGAATCACATCTTCCGTAGTCACTTGAGGAAGTTTGTGTTGGTATTCATCGATGATATTCTCATTTACAGCGGGACTTGGGAGGAGCATCTCCAGCACATTGAGACAGTATTGCATATCTTACAGGAGCAGCAGTTCTATGCCAAACTCTCCGAGTGTGAGTTTGGGTTGATGGCGATGTATCTGGGACACATCATAGGGGTGGACGAAGTGAGGGTCCACGAGGAGAAGATCAGGGCCATCAGAGAATGGCCAGAGCCGAGAAACGTGACGGAACTTCGAGGATTCATTGGCATTTGTACTTACTACCAAAAGTTCGTCAAAGGTTTCTCACAGCTTGCTGCACCCCTGAAAGATTTGACGAGGAAGGGGGCTTTCAGTCGGTCGGATACAGTGCAGCGAGCCTTTGATAGGCTCAAGGAGGTTATGAGCAGCTACCCAGTGCTTGCATTGCCAGATTTTACACAGCCTTTTGTTTTGGAGTGTGATGCGTCGGGAGAGGGGATCAGCGCAGTGTTGATGCAGGGAGGTCACCCTATAGCCTTTGAGAGCCGGAAGCTCCTTCCACACGAGAGGTTGTATTCTATATACGACAAGGAGATGATGGCCATCATGCATGCATTGGCTAAGTATCGGCAGTATCTAGTGGGTAACAAGTTCAGGGTGAGGACTGATCACAACAGCCTCAAGTTCTTTTTGGAGCAAAAGCAGCTACAGGAGAGGCAGCAGAAGTGGATCAGCAAGATCCAAGCATATGACTTTGACATTGAGTATTTCAAGGGTAAGAACAACGTGGTAGCAGATGCCCTTTCACGTAGACCAGCCACGTTGTCTCTTATGAGCTTGGATACAGACTGGAGGGCTCGACTCTTAGTAGAGTACTCCAAGGACATGTTTGCATGTGAGGTTCTGGATGGGCAGGTGGCAAATGACAGGTACAGAGTGGTCGATGAGATCATCTATTACAGGGACTAGATCTTCTTGACTGAGGGGTCTCAGCTCAAGAAGAAGATACTCCAGACATCACATGATTCACCGTTGGCGGGACATTAGGGGTTTACCAAAGCCTACAGAGCCATTAGGGAGAGGTTCTCATGGAAGGGCCTCAAGGAGGAAGTACTCCAGCACATCCGAGAGTGCGATGTTTGCCAGAGGAACAAGGCAGAGATGAGCCATCCCGCGGGATTATTGCAGCCTCTTCCCATTCCGAAGGGGAAATGAGAGAGTATTTTGATGGACTTCATCACAGGGTTGCCCATGGTATAGGGCAAGGATTGCATCTTTGTCGTCGTTGACCGACTGACAAAGTACGCACACTTTTTGCCATATCCACACACTATACAACAGCACAGGTGGCCGAGCTATTCTTTAGAGAGATCTTCAGGCTACATGGTCTTCCTAAGACCATCGTCAGTGATAGGGACAGTCGTTTCATGAGCGGGTTTTGGCAAGATCTTTTCCGGTTGGTGGGGACGGAGTTGACACCGAGTACCAGTTATCACCCACAGACATATGGGCAGACAGAGATAGTTAACAAGTGGCTAGAGGACTACTTGCGTAACTATGTCAGTGGGCAGCAGCGAGCATGGTTGAGGTGGCTGCATCTAGGGGAGTACTGCTACAATACTTCACATCACATGTCCATTGGTATGTCACCATTCTATGCTTTATATGGGTATCATCCTTTATCTTTTGCTAACGTGATGTTTAGTGATAGCAAGGCTCCCAGAGCCAAGATATGGATCCAAGAGAGTCAGGATATTCTTCGAGCTTTCAAGGATAACATGGCTACAGCACAGAACCAGCAGAAGTTGTATGCCAACAGGGGTCGGGTGGAGAGACAGTTCGAGTTAGGGGACATGGCTACCTACGGTTATAGCCATACCGACAGTTGTCACTAAAGCAGAAGGGGACTGAGAAGCTTAAGCCCCGCTTTTATGGGCCATATAGGGATACGCAGGGTTGGACATGTTGCATACGAGTTGGAGTTGCCCCAAGGCAGCAAGATTCATAACGTTTTCCATGTATCATGCCTGAAAAAGGCATTGGGGCAGCAGGTGACAATGACAGATGAGCTACCACCCATGGATGATGAGGGGCATTTGGTATTGCAGCCGGAGGAGAGGCAGCTGCGGAGCAGAACAGTCCGGGAATTCTTGGTGAGGTGGAAGAATTTACCGGATGAGGATGCCACTTGGGAGAGTGAGAAGATCTTGCAGCATCCATCACTTCAGTTGCTTGAGGACAAGCAACATTTTTCCAGGGGAGACTATAATATTCCTAATTAGCCATGGCTAATTGGAATATTCGATTTTGCTCAATTTTTTCTATAGTTATTTGTAAATAAAAAAAGTGAGGACGGGGGACATAACTCACTTTTAGAATAAAAAGTCACTTCCTAGTAGCACAACGTTGTGACTTAGAGGAGAGCCAAGGGAGCCAAAGGGGGACATAGAAATGGAGCCCACGCAGACACATGGAGGGACTGCATAGGAGGGAAGAAACATGTGGAAAGAGAGGAATCACGCAGGAGGAGGTGAGCCTTGGGATTGAGAGAGGCAAAGGCTATAAGGAGAGAGGAGCCCCCTCATTTGGATCATTCTGGTTATGAGCATTTGTGATATTCATTTCGACTTAGAGCACGCTGGTTGTTTAGCCAGTCTGCAGCACCGTTTAGTGCATTGAGTGTCTCCATTCGCAGATCTCACCCTTAGCCCCAGGGGACTTCGAGTGCCTGCTCAAGCAAGGTATTTCCATTGGCAATCCAGCAGTAGTTTCATCAGCATTTCAGCAGCAATTTTATCAGCATTTCAGTGGCAGTTTCATCAGCGTCTTTAAGGAACTGCGCAGAACCCCAAGGGGGTGATTTTCGGGGGTGGACCATTTCATAAAAGATTTTTGGGTTTTTCGGGGTTTTTTTAGTAGAGTTTGATTCCAGAGTTTCAACCTTTTCTGAGGAGGGGAGAAGCCCCAAATCCTCATTCGATTTCCAGCAGCAACAGGAGCACGGTAGTTTTCCAGCAGCTGGGACGCAGATCAGTGTGAGGCCACTCCAAGAAATCTTTCTAGGTTTTTCTGGGTTTCTTGAGTAGAGCATGAATCCAGAGTTTCAGCTTTTTTCGAGGAGGGGAGCAGCCCCAAATCATCATTTGTTTTTTAGCAGCAATAGTAGCACAGCAACAGCATCCACGCAGAGAGGCCATTCTTGTCATTCTAAGAGTATTTCTTCACTTGCCTTGTGCAAGTTGAGGTTCCATTTGTCTAATCACCTCTTGTACTCATTTATTGCTCAGTATAATAAAATGGCTTAGCATTTCTTGCTGCATTTCTTGTGTATCTGCTTATATTCCCTGTTTACATTATTATATCTTGTTCCACTGTTATTTTATCACTTCTGGGTTATTATATCATTTACACATATTTGGTTGGAGTTTTTTCTGGGGTTTGAGGAATATTCTGGGTTAGGAATATTACAAAAATATTGAAATTCCTTCAAGAGTGAGCTCACTTCCAATGGATGAATGTTAAAGAAAAAACTATGAGTGAAAATCTGGATCCAACTTAGTTCAATGATCTCAACAGGATTGTGAGAACCTGACATAACCATCAGTAGGGGTTGAAGTTCCTTGAATTCTTGATAGGTCTCTGAAATTTCTGATGGTGGATCATCAAATTTGGGTGGCTTAGAAAAATCAACAAGTAAATATGCACCATTATCATCAGATGTATCAATGAAAATGCTATTAATGCCACTGGTTTGATCATACTTAAGATTAATCATATCATATTTTGAATGCATAGAGAATTCAGGTACATTGATCAAAGGTTTGCAATTGAATAGGTCATGAATAATATATTCAATATTTTTATCCTTTGATTATAGGACCACACCATCTTGTACCTAGTTGAAATCATGACCAGCTATATAAGCATCTAAAGAATTTAGAGAAACTGCTAGTATAACAAACTTATCCAACATATCTAGGTACGATGAATAGTGTACTAGACGTGAGGAAAGATGAAAAGATCCAGGAAGAGAAACACTAGTTGTAACTAAATCAGATTGAGCTTATAAGAACAACAGATCAACATCCATGTTATGCTCCTTGATATTATTTTCATCAATATAATGATCAAAGACAGGCATACCAATGTAAAATTCAAATTGATCTTGATTTTCTTTAATAGGGTATACTAAAGATTCAAATACCTCACAACTTACCCTTTCAATTTTTTCATCTAAAGATGTATGGATCAAAGGAATTTCGGGATCATTCTGAATCGAAAGAGTATCACATCCCATAAATGAAGATTGTAAATTATGAGAAGCAGATTTTGAATCAATGCCTTGGAAATCTAAGCCTTCAAAAGAAGAAAAGGCATAATATGATGTACTAGGATATCCATCACCACATGTGTTAATGGAAATAGGGATGTCATGGTGATGGTTTTCCAAAGTGTCAACTTAAATCAAGGATTTGAAATCATTTGATAGGTTGTCGAGATTGCAAGATTGGTGATCAGCCAGAAATGCAAGATTGTCATCCTGAAAGAGGGAATAAATATGGAACATATCTTCACCGCTTCGCTCCTCTATATGTGAAATGAAACAATCTTGTATATGAGCATTGCTTGATACAATAGGTCGAACATCATTAAGAGTTGAAGTAGGTTGATCAAGTGGATCATGAAACAAGGAATCATGAGACATGGATGGTATAGGTTGTGTTGAAATATGTAAATAGGTTTGGTCTTCATAATGGCATATGTAATTGTGATTTTATGTATTTAATGAAAATATAAAAATAAAATTATTATTTGTGTTCTTGAGGCATGGGTTTCATGCTCAAGGAAAAATTATTTTTAGGTCAAGCACCCATTGAGTGGTTGTAGGTTTGTCATAAAATTAATTGAGTCATTGTAATTTGTCATGTATTGAAGACCCATTTTGGCATGTTACATATTGTAAAGAACAATTTATTGAGTCAAAATACCCTCCAAGACCTCATCATGGCACAAAGATCAAGTCGACCTACATGAAGGGACAAGTCAGCCTCAAGATAGCAATGAGTACCCCTCACAAGCCTATACATAAGAAGGAATTCGACCTCATTTTCACACTCACTCAAGCAAGTTCAATCTCCTCAAGATAGAAGCTAGAAAAGGACAAAGAAGAAAAATATTAAGATCAAAGCTTTTGGGCCTCTCTCTCTCTCTCTTTCATTAGGGTTTCTATAGTTTCTGGGCTAGATGAAATTTTGAGGCTACATCGAAGTTGTGAAGTTGTAAGGTTGAAGCTGTGAAGCTACAAGGTCAAAGTTGTGAAGTTGCCTCTAGATCAAAGCTGTGAAGCTGCGAGGTTGAAGCTACTGAAGTTGTACCAGGGTCGAAGTTGTTAGGTCAAAGTTGCAGAAATTGTTGTTGGGGTCGAAGTTGCTGGAAGGTTGAAGTTTTTTATGGAAGTTGCGTAATGAAATCTCATCAAGAAGGAAGGATGACATGGTCTTGGAGGGTCTTGGTCAAGGGTCATAGGTATTGGAATTCGTCAATTGAAATTCTATAAGAAGAGAAGGATTTTGATGGGTTTTCTTCTCAGTTGGAGAGGTTTTGGCCCTGGCTGATCACCTATATCTTGTGTCCTATTGTCTCATTGTTATTTATGATTTGGTAGTTGTTTGATGATAGATAACACTAATAATCATAAAGGAAAGAAATAATTTAATCAACTAAAGTAAAAATATGTCACAAGAAGTTATCAAAGTAAGAGAAATCACCTACATTTGTTTGCCCCTAGATTTATCAACATGGGATCATAGCTAAGGTGACTTCATCAAGGAAGGGAAACACGAAGAAGGATACTCTAGGGTTGAAGTATAAAGAGATCATCTTGGAAACTATAGGTTTTAACCCTGTATAGAAATTACCTGCATACGAATTCTAAAAACACAAGATAAACAATGGAGAGAACATAAAATATAAAACAGATATACATGAAGGTTTCCCCTAGATCCAAAAACTGGGACTACTAGATTGATTTTTCATTATTTTCCTTTCAATGTTACAATACATATATATACATGTTGAATCATTCATAAACCCCAATCCGTTAACCCTGGATTAGAACATAATTGTAGTTCCCTTAACTAGATCTACAAAATACCATGGGCAGAAAACCATCATGCCTAAAACCATGTGTGAACCCCATGCACAAAACAATAGGTAGGTCTTCCCACCTAATATAGGTTCCAAAAAAAAAATCTCGGGGCACTTCCCCAGACCTTGTAAAGGGGGGACTATTGCCCCCCTAAAACCCCCTGACAAGGAGGTTGCACCCCCCTGTTGTGCCTGGCGCAATGAACAAGGGGGCCTATCGCGCCCCCCCCCCTTACCCCACGTACGACAAGTCATGGAAAGAATATAATGCACACCTAACATTCTCCCACTTGTTTTATTTTCGACACAGGGGATCACAGGATAGCTTAGTCATTGGTCCAGCCCTGCAACACCCATTGTTTTTCTACACCAAGAAAACTTCTTAGTGCTCATATATTTCGTCAATGCATCAGCAACATTCTTCAAATTGTCCACCTTTACCAAAAACACCTTCTTTTCCTCAACCATATCCCTCACAAAGTGATTATGAACATCAATGTGCTTTGTCTTTGAATGATAAGCAGGGTTCTTTGCCAAGAAAATTGTACTTTGGTTGTCACAATATATCCTTATATCTCATTATACTAACCCCATACTTGAACACAATCTCTGCAACCAAACTGCTTTGTTGCTTGCATGAGTGGTTGCCGGGAACAACCGGAATTGCCGAAACTACAGGAACTGTCAGGAACAGTCGAAACTGTCGAACTGCCAAGAATTGCCAGAACAGCCAGAGCATCTGTCTCCGAAGGAGAGCAGCATGCAAGGGACAACTAACTAACATTGGGACAGTTGTATGGTACTTAGCAGCAAATACACCAAGCATGCAATGTTACAACTAGCATGCAAGGGACAGCTAGCATGCAACGGCAAGCATGCAAAGGACAACAAGCAAGCAAGATGCAGCCAGCACATACGTCAGTATGGCAACATGGTGTAGCAATGGAACATAATGTAGTACAGTGATGGGTACAGCCATGATTAATGAAGCATGATGAGATGCAACATAGTGATGATGGGTGCGGCATGGTGTAGCACGGTGAGGTGCAGCATGATGACGAAATGCAGCACAATGATAGGTGAAGGAGTCACCTTGGAGAATCAGTTGAAGCATCATGTGTTCAACTAATCTCATGTATCATCTTCTTAGAGATGATCTATGCTCTTGTCTAGATAAGTCAAAGTGTTGACTTCTGTTGTAAACGTACTATCTCTCTCCATCTCTGTTGAACCATTGAAGAACATATAAGAAGAATTGATCAAGGGTTTCCCCACATTGTGGTTTGTCCTTGGCTAGCACCACATCTTGTGTCCTCTTGTCTTGGTTTGTCTTCTGCGATTGATGTTTATGTTCTATCTGCAGTTTACTTTAATGTTGATGTGATTGCTAATCTGAAAAAGATATTGAGCTAACTGTGAAAATTGAAATAAATTGCTCTAAGCATAGAACATACCTAAAATTAACATAGTATCAGAGCTGAGGTGAAGAAAATGCCCAAGCAAGAGTCAAAGAGCAATCATTGAAGACAGTTGGGAAAGGACAAAAGGATCAGTGGATTCCTTATCCCTCTTCAAATTCACCGAGGGTGAAGTCGAAGCAGAGAATTGTCGGAATTGTCGGAATTGGTATGAGACATTCTCGATCAATTCTTCTTCTTCATGGTTCAGCAAAGAAGAGCTCAGCAGAGTAGAGCAGTGCAAAGCACTGATGGCAGAGATAGTATAGTCGGACATATGGATCAACGGATGGAGTTCTCCCTAGTTGAGAGGGAGGGTTAAAATTGGCAACTAGGGCCAAACTCCCATGTGGGTCATCTAATTAATGGAACTGATAATTTTTCCTTGATCCCCCTCCATCAAGAGGTCAGGATTGATCTAAAATCATCCAATTCAATAAGTAATCATGGAGATATGAAATTAAGTTGTGATATGGGATCATTCGTAAAGTCGGCAACAACCAAATAAACCCCACATGTGCTCAACGTTTTAGTATAAATAGAGGTGGTCTTCAAGTCATTTCAACACACTTGGGATCTCTTCCTCTCTACTTGTCTTTGGGTTTTAGTAGGAGGAGATATCCTAGGCAATAACGTTGCCCTAATCCAGAGGGCAAAAGTCGGAACTGTCGGAACTGCTGGGAAGAGCGGAACTGCCGAAACTGCTGGGAAATGTCGAAACTGTCGGGAAAAGCCGGAACTGTCGGGAACTGCTGGAATTTCTGGGAATAGTCGAAATTGTCGAAACTGCCAGGAATAGCCGGAATTGCCAAAACTACCAGAACTGTCGGGAATAACCGGAACTGTCGGGAAAAGCCGGAACTATTGGAATTGCCGAGAATAGCTAGAATAGCAGTAATTGTCGGAATTTTCAGTATAGCTGGAATTGCTGAAACTACCAGAACTACCGGGAACTGCCGGAACAAGCGGGAAAGCTAACGTAGAGGACAGAAGCCATAACTGCTAGGAACATCTGGAATTGCGGAACTGCTGGGAACAACCGGAATTGTCGGAACTATCAGGAACTTTCGGAACTATTGGGAACTGCCAGAACAGCCAGAGCATCTGTCTCCGAAGGAGAGTAGAAAGCAAGGGACAACTAACTAACATTGGGACAGTTGTATGGTACTTAGCAGCAAATACACCAAGCATGCAATGTTACAGCTAGCATGCAAGGGACAGCTAGCATGCAACAGCAAGCATGCAATGTTACAACTAGCATACAAGGGACAACTAGCATGCGAAGGACAACAAGCATGCTAAGGACAACAAGCAAGCAAGATGCAGCCAGCACATAGCTTAGTATGGCAACATGGTGCAGCAATGGCACATAATGCAGTACAGTGATGGGTACAATCATGATTAGTGAAGCATGATGAGATGCAACATAGTGATGATGGGTGCAACATGGTGCAGCACAATAAGGTGCAGCATGATGACGAAATGAATCACAATGATAGGTGAAGGAGTCACCTTGGAGAATCAATTGAAGCAACATGTCTTCAACTGATCTCATGTATCATATTCTTAGAGATGATCTATGCTCTTATCTAGATAAGTCAAAGTGTTGACTTCTGTTGTAAACGTACTATCTATCTCCCTCTCTGCTGAACCATTGAAGAACATATAAGAAGAATTGATCAAGGGTTTCCCCACATTGGGGTTTTTCCCTGGCTAGCACCACATCTTGTGTCCTCTTGTCTTGGCTTGTCTTCTGCGGTTTATGTTTATGTTCTATCTGCAGTTTACTTTAATGTTGATGTGATTACTAATCTGGAAAAGATATTGAGCTAACTGTGAAAATTGAAATAAATTTATCTAAGCATAGAACATACCTAAAATTAACAGACTTACATTCGTACAAAGTCCCTAACTTGTCCCACAAAGCCTTCGCCATAGCCTCCCCTGATACATTCAACAATACTGAATCTAAGATACACAACCGTATTGTTCTCTTTGCTTTCTAATCCAACTTCACTCAATCTTCATCTGACATTTTCATTGGTTTAGTACCTGGATCTATTGCAATCCACTGATCTTTATCCACCAGTAGATCTTCCATCTTGAGTTTCCACAACTCAAAACTCTGACCATTAAATTTATCGATCTTTATCTTTCCATTGCTTGCCATCTTCTTTCACCATAAGAATCGATCCTGTAGATCTCCCACTGAACATGGTCTACCACAAGCCCGAGAAAACCCCTCAGCAACAAAAGCGTCCACTTGAAGCCGAAACAACTCTGATACGAAATGTAGGTTTTAACCCTGTACAGAAATTGCATGCATACGAATTCTAAAAACAAAAAATAAATAATGGCGAAAACATAAAACATAAAACAGATATACGCAGATGTTTTTCCTTAGATCCCAAAACCGAGACTACCAAATTGATTTTTCATCATGTTCCTTTCAATGTTACAATACATATATATACATGTCGAATCATTCATAAACCCCAATCCACTAAACCTAGATTAGAACATAACCATAGTTCCTTAACTGGATCTACAAAATACCATGGGTAGAAAACCATCATGCCCAAAACCATGTGCAAAACCCATGCACAAAACCATAGGTAGGTCTGCCCACCTAATATAGGGTCCAAAAAAAATCACAGGGTGCTTCCCCGGAACCTGTGCAAGGGGGCTATCGCCCCCATGAAACCCCCAAACAGGGGGGGGTTGCACCCTCCCTATCACCCCCATGTTGTGGCTGGCTCAACGAACAAGGGGGCCTATCGCTCCCCCCCCCCCCTGCACCCCCCTGCGTGTGCAACTAGTCATGGAAAGAATATAACACACACCTAACATTCTCCCACTGGTTTTCTTTTCCACACAAGGGATCATAGGAGAGCTTAGTCATTGGTCAACCCTTGGTCGTGGAAACAATATAACACACACCCAATAGAAACATCAAGAGCATCAATCATCAAGAAGGACTAACCCTCTCATCATATGGAAATGGAATAATTAAAAGCATCAAAGAAGACCTCAAAACCCCTCATCCAAAGAAGGGCTCCACACTTGAAGCATTCTTGGGAATCTCACATATTCTATAATCATTATCACAAGGAAAGAATATTGAAGCCCTTTTGGGTTTGTTTTTCTAGGTTATGTTCTCCACATGTGTGAAATATTAAGACATCCTTTTACAGCAGCAAGTGTCGAATTACAGCCAGCATCAAGGATCAAGTTCTTTGCCAAGAAAGGCATCCTTCGTAAGCTGAAATAAAAAGAAAAAGAAGACAAGTCAAGCAAAGTAGAAAGGAGGAAAAATTTTCCATCTTCTAACCACACGTGTAAACTAGGGTTATTTCATAATAGGCTGAAATTGCAGATATCAAGCCAAAATTCTGAAGAAGGGCCGAAATTTGAGGTTGTGAAACAAGTTTAACTAGTGTTGCCTTGAAGGAAGAAAAGCACGAAAAAGCGTTGTCATCATCATCAAGGAACCAATGTGATCTCCCTTTGAGCCAAAGATCAATTTTGAAGACATCTTCACCAAGAATACAACTTCTATTATCTACATCATCATCAAAATCAAGAAGGCATCAAGCTGAAATTTTTATCATCTAGGAGTATCTTCACTTGACAAGTAACTATTTTTATATCTATATTTGATTAGGTTAAAATGACTTCATATTGCAAGGAGAGAAACAAATTGGTTGATCATAAAACTTTCTTGCATGGAAGAAGAGGATAGATTTGATCCTCACAGAAAATGAAGTTTTTGGTCATGTTAAGGGTTTAAGTGTCAAACCACCAAAAAAAAGAAGCTCAAGCTCTACAAGATGAAGATATCAAAAGAAGAAGTAATAGCCTCATACTTTATGAGGGTGTTATAAATAAGAGACCAACTCCAAGAGTTGGGAGAAATAATGTCTGACAAGGAAATGACTACCATAGTTTTGAATGCACTACCAGAGGAATGGGGCAATTTCACATCAAGCATTTATGGGAAGAAGGAAGCTACTCCATTCAACAAACTATGGTCATTGTGAAAAATCGAAGAAACCAGGATGAAGGAAAAAATTGATGTAGGATCAAGCGAGAAAGCTCAAGCATTTACTGCCATGGCTAGAAGAAAAGGGAAGTTTGGGAAACTTGGTCCTCAGAAAAAGAAGAACATGTCAAAGATCCAATGCTATGGTTGTCATGAATATGGGAACTACAAGAGATATTTTCCAAAGCTCAAGAAGGACAACAACAAAAGAGGAAGGGAAGAAGCCCATATCACTAAAGAAGTGGAGGAAGTTGAAAAGAAGAAATCCAAGAAGGAGGAAGTAAAAGATCTCTACTATGATTGAGATAGTCTTCCTCACCTAGTTCTTTTCAAGTTTTTTGTTGTAAAGTATAACTCTCATGGTATGAATTGTTAGAAGCATGATAGGATACATCATGTTAGGAGATGGCATCATGGAAGCATATGATTGAAAGCAAGAGCTCGACATCATCATAAAGAAGCATGAAAGATAGTTGAAATAGAAGTATACAGTTGTCACCTATAGAAGGATGTAGCTCTTGGTAACCTCATTAGAAGCATAAGTAGTACTTATGAGAAAAATAAATTCATCTAGTACATAGTTAATCATACATCATTCAAAAGGAGCATTTGTAGGATGAGAATGATCAAGATCCTCCGTTGGAATCTTCATTGGAAGATTCAACTACTTGAAGAAGCAAGTTTCTCATCGGGAATTCCAACTTGTATGGGATTCATGGGATGATGGTATGATGTCAAAAGAAGTGAAGAAGGTCAAGGGATTGAAGTTCTTTCAATCAAGGAAGTTGTCAACGGAAGTCTATATGACCAAAAGAAAGAGATGAGGTATGTATGATTGAACTTGATAAAATAGAGTCATGTCATATGGTTGCAGATATCATGAATAAGTGCTCTACCTCAAGAGCATGATCAAAAGAAAGGATTTCCTCCTATGAAAGGATATATGAAGGCATGGTTCACACATTGACTAGATGAAATCAACATAATATGTCCTCATATGAAATATGAGGTGGTTGACAAAGTTGAAGGAACTATGATTGGAAGTTCCTGAGAGTAAATGTGTGAATAAATAAAGGAAGAGATCATGAAAAATGAAACTATGGAGAAGGCAATAAACATCCAAGGACTAGAAGATTTGACTATGATATCTCCATGGGAAAGATATGAAGATCTTTATAAAGTCTGAAAAAGAAAGAGACCCTTGACGTTGTACATCTTTTTTAAGATGTGTCAATATATATGCAGGATGCTAATGCAAAAAAGGAGATGTCATGATGAAAGACCATCACAAAGGTATTTTTTATTTAATGTTCGTTTTCTATTTTTGAACAATATTTGGATGGGCTAATGCAGTGCTACCAAAGGAAGAGTTATAGATGTCATCTACAACTGACACTCATGTGGTAGGATGAAAGATCCTGAAGGAAACATGATTCAAAGAAGGTAGCAAGGTATGAAGGAAAGATCAGAGATGGAGTAATGGATCGCTTTCCAATGAAAGAAAGGATGACATGACTGACATGATTCATGAATGAAAGTGATGGATGGTTGATGCCCTACGAAGAAGTCCCAGAAAGATGAAGACTCCTGAATAAAGAAAAATAAGTTCATGACATCAAAAAATGGAGCTTGGTCAAGTCCCTAATTAAGAGGGAGCTTGGGTACATTTCTTTTATAGGAATGGGTACATTCCTTCACTGGAATGGGAATATCCTCCTTAATTTAGAGGGAGAGATAGACACATCATTCTTGTCTTCACCTGGGAAGATATAATGGAGGATTGGGTAAGCATATGGCATCCGATACTCTTTGAGGATTTGATAGGGCATCCAAGATAAGAGTAGTTGTAGAGGACCTATAATCTTTGAGGACTAGGAATCCAAGATAAGATAGTTCTAGTGGAACATACTCTTAGAGAACCCGAGTGGGGTATGTTCCGAAAGAGGCAATGATGAGGGTGTCTACAAATCATTGGTCTCGCCAGCATTGTGCTCTGATCTTGTGGAGAGATAGAGTTGTTAGTCAAGACCTTGTTATGTGTCAATGTTGGATGATATGATGTTATACAGATAGGTTACCAGTGCGACTCTTCTTGTGAGAATTCTTCAGATTGAGAATGCCTAAGTACCTTGTAGGAATTATGAATACCTCCCTAGTTAAGAGGGAGTGTTGAAATATGTAACTAGGTTTAGTATTCATAATTGCATATGTAATCAAGATTTTATTTATTTAATGAAAAGAGAAAAAGAAATTTATTAGTTTTGTTCTTGAGGCATGGGTTTCATGCTCAAGGAAAATTTAATTTAGGCCAAGCACCCATTGAGTGGTTCTAGATTTGTCATAGAGTAAATTGAGTCATCGTCATGTATTGAAGACCCATTTGGGCACGTTACATATTGTAAAGAAAAAATTATCGAGTCAAAAGACCCTCCAAGACCTTGTCATGGAACAAAGATCAAATCGGCATAAATGAAGGGATAAGTCAACCTCAAGATAACAATTTGTACCCCTCACAAGCCTATAAATAAGAAGGAATTCAACCTCATTTGCACACTCACTCAAGCAAGTTCAATCTCCTCAAGATATAAGCTTGAAAAGGACGAAGAAGAAGAAAAAGATCAAGATCAAATTTTTTGGGCCTCTCTCTCTCTCTCTCTTGTTAGCGTTTCTACAATTTCTGGGCTAGACGAAATTCTTAATCTGCATCAAAGTTGTGAATCTGCAAGGTCGAAGTTGTGAATCTACAAGGTCGTAGCTGTGAAGTTGCCTCTAGATCGAAGTTGTCAAGCTACCAGGTCGAAGTTGCTGAAGCTACATCAAGGTCGACGCTTCTAGGTCGAATTTGCTGGAAGGTCGAAGTTTGTTGTTGGAAGTTGTGTAAGGAAATCTCATCAAGAAGGGAGGATGACCTTCTCTCAAATGGTCATGGTCAAGGGTGGTCTTCGAATTTTTCAATTGAATTTTGATAAGAAGAGAAGGATTTTGATGGGTTTTCCTCTCAGTTGGAGAGGTTTTGGCCCTGGATGATCACCTATATCTTGTGTCCTATTGTCTCGTTGTTCTTTATGATTTGGTAGTTGTTTTATGATAGAGAACACTAATAATAATAAAGGAAAGAAGAAGTTAATAAAGTAAAGTAAAAATACATCACAAGCAGTTATCAAAGTAAGAGAAATCACCTACACTTGTTGCCCCCTAGATTTCTCAACAGATTGAAGGGTGTCCCTTGAGAAAATCATACTTTCAATTGGATTAGATTCAAGATTAGGATTACGTACATCGATATGATCTTGAAAAACCAAGGGATCAGCTTTCACTCTAGGTCCCGCGCAATTATTGAACCATTCCAAGCTATCCCCAATAAGATATAAAGCATGAGAAGGGGATGAAGGTCAAAGAGAGGAATTAGCAACTTGTTTTTCCGATTTTCCAATTTTAACATCATCATAAAGAGGGACCCAAATTGGTATTGAGAAAGGAGGAGGAAAAGGAACAAAATGAATAGTAGGTTTTGTTGTCATTCTCAGGGGACAGTTCATGGTTGTGGGGAACTTGTGCCCGAGACATCTTCAAATTAATTAGAAAAAAAATTGAAATCAATGAAAGAAGGACAGGCCGTGAGGGCTTGCAAGCAAAGCTTTTAATTCTGAAACCCTAGCTTTCTAAAGTAGAATGGCCAGAGAGGCTATGAGAATTTGTGCTTTAACTCTGTAGAAAGAATAATATAACACTGAGAAGATATAAATGAAATACTTGGATGTAAAGCGCTTCATTAAGGGATTCAAGATTAATTTTAATGAATACAATTAAGTAAATTCATCAAAAACTAAACCAAAGCACCAATTGCATCTTACACTATCCAAAAGAAGAAAATACATAAATTTGAATGTTGAAACTCAAGAGAAAAACAATCACTACAACTTCCTAATGCTAGAATCAAAACTATAATTTCTTCAGATTCAAAGAGAATATTTTGTTTACATTTCCCTTTCGAACCTCTTCAAAATATAATGTCCCTCCCTCATAGACCAACAATAATTATTAATTAGTTACAAAATGGTTTCAGTTTTGAAAGAGATTCAGTTATAAAAATTGTCTTTCCTCTTTTTAAATTTACCTTTAAATTTTATAATATAAATAAAATATATATATAATACTTATGTCAAAAGTTAATCCACTTATAACATGATTTTGGGTTTTCGACCCAAAAGTGAAGAATACACATACTTGACCACTAGTCAAAATAAAGGAGGAGCAAGTGGGCCTGAATATATCACATTCATGTGCATAAAAATAGTAAGGAACTTGATCAAAACCGTAAACTCTTTCATGGAGGCACCTTAGGCCGTTTTTTAAGATGAGGAGGGGTGATATCGTAAATGATCATGGCCGTAGATCTTTAGATGGATGGTATTTCAGAATCCACTTACGGGGCCACTTTCCTTCTTCATTGTCTTGCATTTTTTCCTCCCGTAATTTCATGGATCTAAAAGCACAAATGCTATGAACCGTCGATTGGAAAACAGAGTATCCATCATTTAAATACCTCTTCACCTTGCGTTTCTTCCTTTTTGACCTGCGAAGACGTGCCTTGCTGCCATCTTCATCCACACTGCATTTTGTCTCCCCATCATCTATATCTTCATCAGGATCAAGCGAAGCAACCACCATTTCTGTAGCAAGTAATAGTAGTGGATAGGGCTAGACTAGAGTACAGTTTTTAATGGACATCGATGCCTAATCGCTTGTTACATCATCAAACACAAACAGAGGCCTGTTCAAGAATTCCTTTCTGTGAATTCGAATTGTAATGTACCAACCTAAAATTTGCAGAATAAGGATGAATACGTACTTTTTCACCTCTGGCAGTCTGCACTACTGCTTTCTGACCATTGGGAAGAGGTGGCAACAAGATGGGCCTACCATTGGATACAAACCTGCTAATAGAACTGCACGTAGAATACCTTGATGCTGAGCATTGAAGCTGAAGGACTATAAATCCTCTTAGACTAATCCCTTCTAAGTAAGCTCATTACACAACTGCTTACGCATACCATCCAACATAGCTATGGTTCCATGAAAAACAAAATTCTTAGCACAGAATGCAATTTACTGTCCATTTTCTTTGCTTCTCTCCACTGATCAAATACTGTAACCACTGCCAAAAGATCATGGTAGCTAGCATAGCATTACATGAACTCCATATTTTCTGCAAAGGCTCATTTTTTTGTGATGTCATTGGCAAAACAAAAGGGTCTCTATAGCCTGCAGCACAGGCTATTGTCAAAGCAGGATCAAGGCAATTCAATAATATTGCAAATAGTAACATCTTGCTTGTTGAGGGATGAACTGGTAAGGAACCCAACTACTTTCCTAGTTCTGTAAGGTTTTCACCTTGTGTTAAAACCCCTACATATTGGAGCAATGTGATATCATTACGAACAGCAAGATCGACTGGTGCGTCAATTACTTTGTAAACGAATTCACTAATATTACAATCAGGGTCTAGTATCTTGACCTGCAAACAAGCTCCTCCAAATAATATATACGGACCGGGTAAGTGAACCCAGGGACATTAATGATACGGAAACCATTGAAATACTTCAAAAACAATTTGGGATCAGGAGTGGAGCTCATTACTATCACGCGCAAATCTGGCCGAGAATGAAGCAAATCTCTGAGTATAATCAGCATAAAATCGGCATAGCCATCTCGTTCATGGATTTCATCCACAATAATATAAGTAGCATCGACGCCATAGGAGTTACTTGTACTTTGGCTTTGCTGTCTTACATTTGTATGAGAATGTTGACTTCCTGAGCCAATCAATTTTCGCAATAGAACACCATTTGTACAGAACATCCACCTTTTGACCCCAGTCTTATCTGATACCCAACAGTCCCTCCAACATTTTCTCCTATTTCCACAGCTATTCTATCTGCAACTGATGTACCCGATATTCTCTGAGGTTGTGTACATAGTATTTTACAGCTTTTGCCTTAGTTCCACATATGACCCAATATAAATTGTGGGACCTGAGTTGTTTTCACCAGCAATGAGGACAACCTATTCTGATGAGAGTCCACTGCTGATGTAATGGGATCTTTAAAAGATTCTATTGGTAACTCTGATCTCTGTTATCACTGCGGCTCTCCCAGCATGATCAGCAAAGTTCAGACCTTCACTCACTTTTCCACGACAAACAGCAAAGAAGACAAAGTTTGAAGCCTGCATTTTGCACTAAACAAAAGATTCTCTTCTACAGTCAAGTTTCCATGTATGATATCGTCTTGGGGCACAAATCCAATAATTTTTTCGTATGAGTGTATTGATTCTATTTTTCCATTAATAAACACAGAACCAGTCACAACACAGCCAGTTGTCTTGCCAGCTAGAGCATTCAAGAAGGTTGTTTTTCCAACTCCAGATGGACCCACTATAGTAGCAATACGTCCTTGCAATAGTTTCCCAGTAACATTTGCTAATATTTTCTTCCCATTTCCTTTAAGAGTGAGGATAAGATCCTTGAAAGAAACTTCAATTTTAGGTCAGGTTTGAACCCCATATAAACCAGCCTCTTCAATTATTTCTGTCAATGGCAGGTGAGTTTTCTCTCTCATCTTTTCCTTTTCTATTTCACCATAAGCATACTCAAGAATATGAGAACGTCTCTGGCCAGTATGAGGTGTATGGCCTTTGTGTTTCTTAACATTGTAAGCAGTAAAAGCTGATGTGGTAGCCTCTTGAAGATAATCTAGTTCATCAATGGAAGCGTGGTGGATATAATACAGGTCACTTGTTTCTTTAGAAACAAATTTTGTTTCTATGGATGATCCTTGGAGCATATTACCTTCAGTAACAGATGATTGCACAAATCTTGACACATCATCAGAGAGGAATGTACAAGGAACGAAAATCTCTTGTTCTTCTACAGCTTACAAGATTGGTCGCATGAAAATGTATGACTGAAGTGTATTTTGACATTCGTTTCCCTTAACTTTGCAGCTTCTCTCACTAATCTCCATCGTTCATATGCTTGTGTTCTTTCTCTTGCAGACAAAGCTGCTGCTTCTCTGGAATTCATTTTTCTTCTTTCACGAATGATAAGAACGTGATCAAAGCAGTTATAGATGAGCAGAAACAGAATTATGATCACAACAATAAGCATGATTCCGTAGGCTCAAACATCTTGATTAACCGTATTTGAATGACATGATATTAGTGCATATCATCTTTTCTCTGAAGTAGAGCCTAATCTACAATAGTGTCCACTGCTACAAGCTATTTTTTGGGTAGTAGTTGGACAGTAAAATCCGGCTGGGCAGAAAACTTCTTGTGTGCTCCCAACATCATCACATAGATCTGCTGCTCCACATGAGTGATTGCCCTTTCCAGGTGGTAATCGGTAGTGATATCTTCACCAATACAGGTCACATAAGCCGGTAGAAACATTTAGCTTGCCTTTTGGATAGTGAGCACCTAATGGGCATGGAATCATGCATTGAGTCCATGAGGACAGAAAAACCCTTCACAGCATGGCTCATAATTTGTAGTTTGAGAAGGTATTCCTCGTGAATCATGAAGACCAGATTGCTGAAATGGCAGTGATAACATGCTCGACCATCCCGGATCACATTCTGAAACTCATGATGAAAAATTGCAATTTTTATTTAGCTTTGCATAGCCACCACCATTTTGATGATTTGTTAATTAGTTATTAAAGTAGAACTTAATCTCTGTCACACTATTAAGTCAGTACACCAAGTTACCTTATTGTTCATGGTCCAAATCCAAGAGGCAAAAGTAAGCTACAACACGTCCTCCTCACAAATTTGGGGTGTCTCATGATCAACATAAGATGGGAGAGAATCATCTGGGGGTTCGGATTCGAAAGATTTCAAGGTGAGTAGAATCAAACTTTGAAAATTTTCCATGATGAAATCTGAATCAATCACACCCTCAGGGAATTCATAGCAAAGGTGAAGAAATCAATGAAGGAAATCCTCTACAGATTCCCCAGGTTTCATTCTAAGAAAATCAATCCTTTTACAAACATCTTGATAGTCATACCTGTCAAAAGTTCGATGAAGCTCCATAGCGAGTTATTCGAATGAATGAATGGAAGCAGCTAGTAAAGTTTGACACCATTTATTAACTCAACCTTCAAGAGTGAGGGTGAACAATTTACTAGCGACGTCTTCACAATTGATATCATAATATTCAAAAAATAGAGAAATAAAGATATATGTTGAGCTATGAATGTTTCACCCTTGCCATCAAACTTCAAAATTGACAAGTCATCAATTAATTCCACGGGGATTGAAGGATTTGATCTATTAGAAAAACACTCTAGGATTATGATTTGGGAAAAGTCATTTAAGATGATAGATTCAAAAGAGACTCAACGGGCACAGCTTGTCATTTGGCCCTCCTTCTAGTGCCAATTGTTGACGGTGCTGGAAATCCTTCAACTAAGGGGGTCTCCCCGATGTGAAGTCCCAATTAAACCTCACACCATTTGGAGTAGAAGCCCCATCTAAAGTATCGGCCCAGCCACCATAACTTTAAAGTTTGCCTTAGCTAAAATGAATAACATAAGAGATTATGCACATAACCTTTGAAATTAGCAAGTAAGTTGACACTGTAAACACCAATTGCAATGTGTAAAAGGAGACTTTCACGAGAAGGAAGTGAGAGTGAGTCTCTAGAAGGAAAGTAATAGTACTATCCTAAGAGAGGCACATGTGAGCAAGAAAAGATTTGTTAGTTATCTAGCGAAATAGTTCACATAGACACAACAAACATTAAAGCAAATCCAACACACATTCAACAAGATAAGTACCAAAGACAAAGAAGCGGTTCACTTTCCTTAGTACAAATGAACAAAACATACACTGCAAATATCTAAATAATAGTCTTACAATATTCATGATAAATGCATAAAAATGTGTTGGCTCAGCAAGCTTTTGATTATTAGGAAAAAGATTCAAGTACACAGTTACAATGGCGAGCCACTAGCTCCAATAGTGGAACATTGAGTCACTTCTTATTTCTCCAAAGAATGATCTTCTCTCCTATGCTAAGCTAGAGAAGCCAAGGCTAGCTCTCCAAAGGCTAAGCCTCCAAAATCCATTTACTTGAGTTATGAGGTTTCTTTTATAACAAGAGGAATGAACTTTCATATCTTCTATGAATCTTGAGTTACCCTCATGACTCTTTTACTTCTAATGTGAGCTTTGGACTTCTATATGACTTTTGGGCTTTTCGTTAAGACTCTTTTGTCCATATATGACTATGTGACTTTTCATATTCCACATATGACTCTTGGACTTCCACACATTACATTTTGTCCTTTCTATTTGATAATCACATCATTACATCCACAAATGATGTGGAAAGACACATGGACACACATGACATTGTGATGACATTAGTACAAGTCACAGCTTTACAATGATGAGATCGACTTCATGATGAGATGGCAATGTCAAGTTGTTCTTTTTTTGCTTTGTCCTTAATCTTCGTAAAAGGTTTGTTGAGTACTTCATCTCTATGAAAGATATATTTTTTTCTTCATCTCCACCCTCAAAAGGGTTGAATGATATGGAGTCTTCATGTGGTCTTGATCTTTCGTCTTTTGTCATAAACTAGTGTCCCTTCATCTTCTTGCTTGATGACTTCTTCATGGTTCTTGCTTCACAAGTGTCTTATAGCATAGCCTCATTCTCCTCCTTTCTAGCATCATCCTGTCATGTCAAAGTACAGTACCTGCAGATGAAATTCACTCATGACAAGACAACATCAGCCAGGAAATATCCTATTCTAGCCTTCTTCATGCAAACCAATGAGTGACATAGAATCGAGTACTGAACATGGAGGAAGGCTCAAGAATTGCACAGTGTGCAGTTACAAAGGACAGGAGTGAAGCACTGAGGCTTGCAACTATGCAATGCGCAATTATGGAGGCCTAAGAAGCAGGATTGCGCAGTTGAGGGTCACAGTGAGGCAAGCTTGCCCACTGTAACTACGCAATGCACAGTCCTAAAAGGAGACTAGGTAGTTGGATTGCGTAGTTGCACAGTTCAAGGAGACAGGGAGATAGATTGTTGCTTGCAATTGCGCAATGCGCAAGAAGAGGCTGACTGGGAGCAGTGTTGCAGGAATCGCCCCCCCCCCCCGGATCCCAAGCCGGAAGCGCGCCACCGAGGCGAAGCGTCCAGGAAGCGCTGTCCGAAGCGCGATTCCGTTTTCAGGTGGCGCGATTCCGGGAGAAAATGGCGATTCCTGCCATATTAGGTTGCGCCCGCCCGGAAGCGCGGTTCCTCCGGCGCTTCGGGCATGGGGTGGCGCCACGCCACCTGCCCGGAAGCGCACGCCACCCGCACGCCACCTAGGCGCCACCCGAACGCCACCCGCGCGGAAGTCAAATTTTTTTGATTTTTTTTTAATTTTTTTTTTAAAATAAGCTAACTAAAGTTTAGGGGGTGGGTTGGGGGTGTGTTAGGGGTGAGTTAGGGTGAGTTTAGAAAACAATAAAGCCCCCATTCTCTTCTCATTTTCTCACTTTGAGTTTATGAGAGTTGGAGAAGAGAAGAGAGGAGAGGAGAAGAGAAGAGAGGAAAGGAGAGGAGAAGAGAGGAGAGCTTGGAGGAGTGAAGAAGGAGGAGCTAGGAGAAGGAGGAGGAGCTTGGAGCAAGAGCTTGGAGGACTTCATCTAAAAGAGCTAAAGAGGTAAGTTCAAAGCCCAAACTCCCTTGTTTTTTTGAAAAAAAAATTGTATTTTTCTCCTCCCTCTCCTACTCTTTCCCATTGTTTCTACTTGCTCCTTTATTTACAGGCTGTCCACTACCTATATCCATATTCCAAGATGGTGTTCTTTTGGCT